>CAJNIZ010013302.1:51577-86447 GCA_905231905.1 Symbiodinium pilosum
TTAGGGTTTAGGGTTAGGTCAATCCCCCCCCCCCGTCCGCAGTAATAGCCGCTAAACGTGGACTTCATAAGGACCTGAATATACCTTGAATAATCCTTTGTGGTATCCATTACTGCGTAGGGGACTGACCCAAGTTCAGGGTTCTTTTGGAGAGGGCTCAGGTTTAGGCGAAACCTTAAACCCTAAACCCTCGGCCCTAAGCCCTCAGGTACCAAAGCAAGATATAAGGATCCTTGTGCAAATATTCAACACCCCAAGTCCTTAATCTTAAATCTCCCGAAGCAGTACCTGGGCGATACCCTAAACCCAACCTTCCCTGTAAGGGTTTAGGTATGGGTTTGGGGGGTTTAGGGTTTAGTTTTCTAATTTTCTTGGGGTTCCTTGTTTGGGGTTCCCATTACATTTTAATACAGAGGGTCCAAGTAGTCAATCATTGGGTCCGTTTAGAAGGTGTGCCGGGATGCGTGGGTTTAAGGTTCAGGGTGTTCGGGGTTGGGGTCCAAGTGCCCGGTCATTGGGTACGGGAGCCTTTGTTTATAGGCTTCGTAGTGTAATTCTTGGGTAAGTATGTGATTATAAGGTATTCAGGTATTTGGATCCTTAGGGCAAGGGCTGCATGGCATGAGATTAAAAGCTTATAAGGGCTTAATCACTTGCCTTTGAGTAGCTTGAATACAACCATCCAAACAAAGGAGCAGCATTCTATTCTTACATCAGGTAGTGCAACATGTCCACTATCCACGGTACTAGTGAAACCCTAAACCCTTAAACCCATATTCTATCACTAAGCTCAGCAACAGAACACAGGTATAAGCCCATAACAGTACACATGTAGAGTTCGGGGTTCAGGCTGTGGGTTGAGGGTTTAGGGTGTGGGGTGGGTTTCCCGCCCAAGGGAGGTTCTATACGGAGGGTTTAGGGTTTAGGCTTCAGGGTTTAGTTTTTCAGCGGTTAGGGTCTGGGGGAGCGGTCCGATGATCGTGGAGGTGAAACCCCTAAACCTTCGAGTCTTAAAAGCCCCTTAACCCTCAAAACCTTAAGCCTTCAATAGCCGGAGGCCCTGAAGAGCTTCAGACAAGCCACCAAAGAGAACCCTAACGGAAACGGAAATGGATACTGGATTTCAGCCGGTGCTTATATCGATTGTGATGTGGGGTCCATTTTGTTACAATGGGGTTTTGGGTAATGTCATGCTAGAACTATACATGGATTATTAGCAAGCAGTATGATTACAGTAGGGTTTCGAGCTTTTGCTTTGGGGGGTTAAGGAAATCCGTCCCATCAGTACCATTCTGCAGCTCTAGTATGCTATAGCTCAACGCCATTTTGTTTATTCATGCCCGCACAGTACGGGTTTGGAGTCTAGGATTTCCGGAATTTCATACGTATACCCGCAACCCAGAAAGAAGATCGCACCTGTCGCACCTTCAACTACCTCCACAGCGGTATAGTCATCAGTAGCAAGTTCCCAGACAGCCACCAGTATTCTTGGCAAGCCTGAACTTCCAACAGTGCACTGCAGGTCTCGTTTTCTTGCCCGTCGGTGAGGACACTCTGGGTGTGTCTGACAATGGGGCTATTGATAGGGATCCCAGGGTTAAGGTCGTCCATGAGGGGCCCTACTGTTCATGGTGCGTCTCTCTTTTCAGTCTGTCTATGTTATATGAAGACAGCTTAGGCTTGAGGGTTTAGGATTTAGGGTTTAGGGTTCAGCCTTCAGGGACTTACAAGAGGTTTTGGCTCCTATTTCAGTCAGCACCACATGATTCAGACATTGTTGATGGCCTTTAAGGGTATAATAGGCCCTCTACAAGAATTGGTCCCGACTAGAAGCCAACCTAATAATGCCAATAATACTCCTAGCACTAGGGCTTCGGATCTTTGAACCCCTAAACCCCTAAACCCCAAAACCCCAAATTCCTAAACCCTAAATTCCTAAACCCTAAACTCCTAGACCCTGAATCCCTAAACCCGGGAAACCCAAATCTCTAAACCCCTAGGCTGTCAACCATTAGCCGTTCACTTGTAAAAGTCCACGCGCTAATTACACAAATTCCACCCACCATGGAGAGTCAAATTGTAAAGCCACCTTAAAATCGCATGTAATTTGGGACTGCAAAGGGGTTTATTGGGTGTGGGTTTAGGGTTGGGTTTTGGGTTTAGGGAGGAACAGATGCTTCAGGGGGTTTCATGCATGCACCTGCCTGTAATTCACTTGCCTATCCGAAGCCCTAACCCTAAACCCTAATTAAACCCGAACAGATCATACCAACCTCGCTCCAAATGGTGGTCTACATAGATCTTCTAGCCAGGAACGGAGGTTTTCCATGATCCCAATAAACATCACGTTTAGGGGTTTAGGGTTTAGGGAATTGTGAACTCCTCTGAACACCTAAATCCTAAAGCCTAGACTTCGAACCAACTAAAAACAAGGGCTGCTAGGGAAACCTAGCCATATGATGTCATGGGGCTACTATGACCATCCAAGATATTGGCCCCCACAAAAGAATCAGGGTTTAGGGCTCAAGGTTTAGGGCTCAGGGTTTGAGATTTTTGGGTTTATGGTTGTGGATGAGGGCCTGAAAGGGCTCACTAAGGCTTATCCTGCATGATTAGTGGGGAGGGCTTATTGAGGGCATCCATGGCAGTCCTATGAATCAACAGCTTGACAGGAGGAGGAACAAGAAGAGACAAGGCCGAGTGCAGCCTCCCTACTGTTGATGGATGAAATCTTGCACCTCTTAGGGCCCCTAAACTGTAATTCCTAGGATCTTAGGGACTTGAGGTGGTGCAAGATGTCCTCCATCCAGAGTATTTTTCGTGTTCCTAGGGCGTTGGGCTGCGGATGTTGATACCTGCATGATCTTAGTATGCCTGAATACCAAACTTCCCCAGGTAGAAGGTACATTGGGGCATGAGGCTGATTATATAGTGCCTATACAACCTGTATTTTGGGGCTAATTACAGGCTATTCGATGTCAAGGTTGTTTCTTTGTATTGTGAACCTGTAAGCATAAATGAGTTGATTAATGTCACATTTGGATAGCGTTCTCATAGCCCCAAAGATGTAGTGAGATGATATGCCCCTCTGGCCTGTAGTGGGGTTCAAGTAGAAAATAACCTTATTCGCTTAAACCCTCCCCTATGGCTTAAACCCAAAATCTAAACACTACACCCTACAACCTACTCGGTTTTAGCCACGACTAACGCACAAGGTTGTTGGCTTCGTAGTTTCGAGGCTTCGGCTTTGCGACAGGATGGTCTACCTTAGAAAGATATTAATACCCAGAGAGTCCCACCCAGAAATTAGGTCCCTTGTAAAGGGGCAAGTACCCAATAGTTAGGTCCCCTTTAAAGGGGATATGTATATAAACATAAGCATATATGTATATATACATGGTTTAGCGTTTAGGGCTTAGGGTTTACTAGGGTTGCTATTATACGGCTGAGGTGCATGGCGAGGTGTTGAAGATTCCAACGGTTTGTGGCTAATGTCGAAGGCTCCCTAAACCCTAAACCCTAAGCCTCAATTCGTAGCCCTTGCAAGTACCTCAAAATGGGGGCGGGAGGGGCCTTAATTGAAGGTATTTGAGCCAGAAACGAAGGTTGTTCATTACTAATTTCTTGGGTCCGGGTAGAACTCTAGTAGAATGTTTGCCAAGCTTTCAAAACGAGACAGCAAAGTAGTACATAACCTGCCTTCCTGGGGGTCAGGGGCTTGCCTTGGCAAAAGCTACGTGCCGCAGAGTGATAAATATCAATCCAACACCCTAGGGGTCCAAGGATCCAAATAGTAGGGTCCCTTTAAAGGGGTTATAGTGGGATAGAAGGGGATATATGCGGACTATATAAGGGTCTAAGGACCCAAATAGTAGGGCGCGAAGGGCACAAATACCATTAATAGTCTAGCATTTGGGCCCTTAACTCCCTACTATTTGTGTTTTTAGATCCTTAGTGCAATAGGGTCCAAGTACCAAATAGTCATATACTAACCCAAAACCTATACTACAATTACTATTCCTCAACACCTAAGTACCCAATTACTGGGTACTTGGACCCTCTGGGGCATACGTCTGTTTGCTTATGGCTTCCAACTCTGACTCTCCTACAACTGTGCAACGAGCGACAGAAGCACATGAGGGTACCGTTGTTCGGGTAGGTTGGTTTAGCCTTTTCCGCATAGGCGTTTCGAGCCCCTACCAGGACGCATTTGGGCGTTGCCCATCTTTACTTGCGCTGCTCCAGTACGAAGTGGGACATGACACGACAGAACAGGGTAGGGAACGACTCCGTCAAGCAGCTATCCAATCCATAGTGCAGGTCTCAACGCAAGACCCTGCTCCCGTCCCCTTTAAACCCACCAAACATGTACCGCCCCCAACCCCCCCTGATCATGTGGCAAGTGGTCCGAAATTGCATTTGTTCGGGGTCCCTAGAAGAACACAGCTCCTAAGATTAGAATAGCCAAGCCGGACCACAAGATCTACAACCCCTGAACCCTAAACCCTAAACGCTTAACCGTAGTTTGTCTATAACAGGCCAGCCGGCGATCTGTTCAGCGGTGAGAAGTGCGCGGGGTGCTCAGTTACAAGACTAATGATGATTATTGCTTTGCTATTGTTCTTTCACGATTTGTATTCCATTGCAACACTTTTTGTGATCTTTAACTGTTTCTTTTTGGTCTAGGTTGTAGAGTATGCTAGCGCTTATAGTTTATCGTGATTGTGCTTTGAAGTAACTATTGGTTTCAAGTGACTATTGGTTTACGGTCTTTGGTGTAGGGTGTGCTGGTGTTCCTTACCTTACTTGCTTGCACGTCCTAGCAGAGGCAGGCCACTGCATGGGTTTCCCCCCATATTAGCCCACCTCTCTACTAACCCCCCTAGATTCGTGCCGTAATGTTTAAAATGGGGTGGGGGTAGTAAGAGAACCCAAGTGCTGCAGGAGACCTTTCCGCTTCACCCAAGGATACCCAAAGGTTACACTTTGAGTGCTGCCCCCGCTTAGGATCAGCTGAATCCAAATTGTAAATTTTCATGAGCTCTTTAGATTACTTTCATTATATTTATAGGCTGTTACTGGATAGGGGCAGTACCCAAGATATCCTATTGGTACCCATCTACCTTGCCTCCCAACTTCCTTGCACGATCCCCAAGAAGCACTGTCCCCGTGTTTGTTTTTGCTGTTTCCCTTCCTGCTTTTGCTAGGTTGACTCACATCTGTTTGAGTTCTCCTACTAAACCCTAAACTTTCTCCCATGCACTACATTCCCTAGCTTCCGCCTGGGAAGTAGGGTAACCCCTCACATCACGACAGCTCCAATTCATTCCATATGCCTCCCACAAAACCTTTCGCACATCCGAAGTCCGACTCGTAGTCTAGGGTTCCAAAAAGCCCAAAGTAGGTACTATTCATAGACTTCTGTGCGTCTTATTTGTAGTCCCGGAGTCTCATAGCTCATCTAGTCGCAGCTCGGAGAGAGTGGAGCCTGAGGGTTGGGAGGGGCATCTTATGTAACTAAGAACAAGAGCCTGCCGCCCCTAAACCCCAAACCCTGAACCGTTCTACTCTAAGTGTGATGTAATTTGATCTTGCCACCTCGGCCCAAGACCTAAGAATTTCGCGACGGTATTCGATACACCCCCCCACTCCAAACCGCAAAGCCCCAACTCCAAATTGCAAGTTCCCCGAACAGCAGCTTGAGTTCTCATCTTCTCTGTAATCCTAGGAACCCGCAGAAATCACGATTTCAACCAGGCTTCCAGGGAACCTAGAGTAAACCTGACATAAGCCCTACAACCCTAAACCCTAAACCCCGAATCCTTGACCTTCAACCCTAAAACCTAAACTTGACATAAACCCCAGACCCTAAACCTTCAAGCCTAGACCCTCTAAACCTTCTCTAAAACCTACACCCTAATCCCTAAATCTTGAGCCCTAAGCCCTATATCTTACAAAAAACCCTAAACCCTGAAGCCTATGCCTTCAACCCTAAACTCTAAACCTTATATAGAACCTAAGCCCTAAACCCTACACCTTTAGCCCAAAACCCTACATGGTAGTTTCCCACAATAAGGGGACTCAAATATACAGAGCCCAAAATATTACAATCCTGATTATTGGGACCCCCGCCCAAAATGGTACCCCTGATTTTGGGAAACCCTATACCCTATATATCCCTATTTAACCCCTATATCCCCTTTAAGGGATATAGGGGTTATATAGCCCTAGGGCTAGGGCTCCAGTTTAAAGAAAAAAAAATGGGTTCTAAGTTCTATATACGCTATAGTTTCATGGCCCAGTAACCTACGATTTAGGTAACTGGGAGCAGTAGGGTAGGGGTCAGGGTTTTACCCTAAACCCTAAACCCTAAACCCTAAACCTATCTTAGACGCCAAACCCTGAAGCCGGAAACACCCCCACTTCACTGAGGTCGTCGAGGCAGCGTCCCGGCTTTCGGGAAGTTTCAAAAGTTTCGCAAATGGGTTTAGGGTGCAGAGGTCTAAGGATTTAGGGTGTACAGGTTTAGGGTTTTAGGGGTTTAGGGTTTAGGGTTCAGGGTCTAAGGGTTAAGGGACCTGCATTATTCCCTCCAACCAAAAACGGTAACGTGAGTGCATACCTCATACATCGGAAACGATAACACCACATCTCCAATGACCAGTAGCCACGACAACCAAAGAACGTCACATCATATGAAGAGAGTGACCCTGTCTTTCCATATCTTGTGGGTTCGTATAGCTCAAAGGTAGGGCCCAGGGCTCGTTTTCAGCTGTATACGCTTGGATCTCTACTGAGACATGAAAGGAAAGGTTCCTTTTCGAGTGTCCCCATCACGAGGAAGTGTGGAGTAAAGGAGTGGGATCCCCATCTGTGTTTAGGGGTTCGGGGTTTAGGGTTTATAGGGTGTGGGTTTAGGATTTACGGGGCTTAAGGTTTAGGGTTTGCAAAGTTTGCAGAGTTTATAAGGTTTAGGTTTTGGGGTTTAGGACATCTCAGAGAGCGGCGAGGGATGTTTGGATTCGGATGTTGAGGGGTGTAAGTATTGAGGGCTCTTTGGAAGGGTAATGCAGGCCCATGATTAATAAACACCTTCCTTTTAAGGGCTTTAATATTAGGATTCATATTATAATCCCTATTAAGGGAGGGGGTTCATTAATCTGGGGTCTATATTACTCGGGACCCCCAATACCTGCCACTGAACCCTAAGCATGCATTCTCCCTACCCGGACCCTTGTTGGGGGTTCTGTCTTACATCTTTCTAAATTCCAGAAATCTGAACCCTAAACCCCTAAACCTAAACTAAACCCCTAAACCCTAAGCCCGGAAGCCCTAAAGCCTAAAACTTAGAGCAGCAGATTGCCATTTTGGGCAGGATTTCAGCACCTGGGATGAACTTGCCAGGGCCCCTGTCGACTTGAGTGTTTTGTGGCCAAAGAATCATGCCCGAAGGTTCATGGGATTTAGTAACTACCTCCTCACTGATAATTAGGGTAACCGGGTAGCCCCTATACGGCAATTTAAGGGGATTGTAAGTAGCGTTATAAGGCCAGTTACAAGTAGTTCCTAAGTCCCAAACCTTCAACAATTAGGGTATAATTTTGGAGATCCCCATACTAAGGATTATAATAAAGTTGGTTCCATATTGGGGGTCTCCCTATTTCTGGAGAATACCCACCTACATGAACCCTTGATGTCCTTCATGTTGGGAGTTCTGTTCCACATTTTTGTAAGGTATACCCAACAATGTAAGACATCCAGGGTCCGGTATACCTGCTCGGGCTTAGGGGTCAATGGCCGGGATGTTAGAGAGTTGGTCCTGTTTTCAGGACATAGGGTTTAGTGATTAGTCTTGCTTACAGGGCTGGCACTTTCTGAAGAGATGAGTGTGGTATACGTGCTGCAACCCTCACCATGGAACCCTAGAGTTTCCAGATTTATAGTGCAGAGAAATACAAGGGAGGCCTTCCTGTTGATACTAAAAGCCATGCGCGACCTTGGTAAAATGCGATGCCATACCTCCCAAAGTATATTGTACCTAGCTGGGTCATGCAGTATACAAGCAGTAGGTTTCAGAAATACCCATGTCAATGTTGGTTTTGGGCACTCACTCTTTTGATGGACTTGTCACCAACACCAAATACCCCGAACCTAAACTCTGCACACTAAACCCTAAAACCTGAAAACTAAGCCTAAACCCTAAACTCTCTGAACTAAACCCTACACCCTCAAAACTAAGCCCTCAACCCTAAACTCTCAAAACTAAACCCTAATTAACCCCTGAAAACTACGCCCTAAACCCTAAACCCTCAAAACTAAACCCTAACCCCTGAAAACTAAGCCCTCAACCCTAAACCGTCAAAACTAAACCCCAAACCCTAAGACGTGTAAAGCCTTGAGAACTTAACCCGTGTGGCTGAAGACTCGTTAAGTTCCGTATTATAATATAGTAGTTGCCATGTTCTTTTTCATGATCACTATATATTGGGGGAAGATTCGAGGTTGCCTTTGCTGGCGGTTTAGGGTTTGGATCTAGGGTTTAGGGTGTGAGGGTTTTGGGTCTACATTAGGTGGACCCTCCCCACCCGGTAAAACAGAAATTGAAGAAGACCACTTACATACTCGCCATTGCCCCTTTGCCCTTATAGTCACAAGTGCTAGGTGGGGATCCACCTAGAGTCTACAGACTCGACGTGGCTTGGGTTTTAAGGTTTCTAGGTGGGCTCATGCTTTTCAAGGGCTTGAGCCTGTGAATTAGCATGAGTGTGCCGAAGGAACAGGCCCAGTGCATACCTTAAGGGTCCAAGGACCTAAATAATAGGGTTTCAGGGCCCAAATGCCATTGATATTATAGTATTTGGGCCCTAAAACCCTACTATTTAGGTCCTTGGACCCTTAGGCATATGTAAACTAAAGAAGCGACTGAGCAGCAAAGAGGTTGACATCATCTGAGAACTGTACTACTCTCGAGGGTTCTCTAGGGGACTAGTAAGGACCCGTAATCCCATGTGTAACCCTGACATGCTTGCAGAAACCCTATATTCTGAGGTATGCCCTCTACTAGGCATCCCTAATCCAATGTCCATATATATATATATATGTAGCCTCATAACCTTATATGGTAGTTTCCCGGACCCCTAAGACAGACCCCCATATATTGAAATCCTTTTTTTTATGATGGCCCCCAAGAAGGTACCCCTGAACCCTAGACCCTAAACCCCCCAAAAAGGTACCCCTGATTTTGAGAAGCCCCATGTAACCCGCATGCAACCTCCACATTCTCGGGTGGTTTAGGGTTTTGCAGCAGCAGTTTCAGCAGCAAATGTAGAACTAGTGCAGTTTACGGAGGAAATGTTGCACCACTTATGATGACCAAGATATTTCTAGTTTCAGGTGATACGGTATTTAAGGAAGTGCTAACCTTCCTGCATCCACGCCTTAAACTCTAAGCCCTAAGCCCCGAACTGCAGTACTAGGGTTGGTAGCACCTGAATAGGGGGTGGGTTCTGGGTGCGTATCTATCAGTGAAAAGAGCCATATGAGGTGTACTCTAAACCCTCAAAAGGCGGTTATATAGCAGATTTTATAGTGGAGTATTATCGGGGTCAATAGGAGCTTAGACTATAGGACGTACACACTTCTTTCAGATGCCCCCCGCCCCCCCAGGCTCAGAGACCTTTTTGACCAATGCCTGGCCAAGGCAGATTCCCTACACTTCACAGAAACGGACCTTCTAAACTCCTGAAGGGGGGTAGGGTTTAGGCTTTAGGGTTTGGGGTTTAGGGTTCAGGGTCTTAATTCCTTAAGGGGGGGTTTTATTGGGGATTATGCAGGGTTATATGGGGTTTAGGGTTTAGTGTAAGACCTCCCTGTACAAAGTTACACACCTGTGGTTATCGTTGTAGCGTTGCCCCTGAGGATGTGGAGAGGCGCGCCGGCAACCATCATCGCATGTAGAGCTCTGATGATGGTGATGGGTGCTGTGTACATCAGGGATTAGATTCTATCTGAGAACTTGTGAGGACTCTTCAGGACTTTGAGGGCTTGGTAAGTCTTGTTTTTTGTTTAATCTATCTGTTTTTTGAATCGTTTGCCAATGGAGCAGGTGCTGGCTTATCATCTTACAGCGCGTACCTTCGCGCTCTCTACGCAAGAGTGGGTACATCGTCATGGGCATATTTGCGTATCATGGTCCTTTATTCTTACCGAGCATAGCTTTCTCAAGATAGGATGCGACGCGGGAGTCCACTGTTTAGGGTTTCGGGGTTTCTGAAGATGACGTTGGTATGGATCCTGGACTTGCCCGTAAAATTCATGATCCCCAGGCATCCGTGAACTCTGTAACTGGCTGTTGTTAAGGAAAGTAATTTAAGTTACCATAATGAGTACAAATGTAAATATATGCAGATATATATATATATATAGTAATTCATATGGTCTCCCCAAAATAGTAGCTGAAGATAGGCTCCTCAACAGCAACCCTGGTAAAGTTCTCCTATTTTCAAAACCCCACCACGCAACTCTAGCGCATCCTAACCTTGCGCCCTGAACCCTGCACCCAAAGCGCTGAAACTGCGGAGGATACCCAAGCACTAGACCCCCCCAAGTAAAGGTTCCACCGTAGATGCTAGCAGGACGCCTCGGGAGTGCTCCTCCCGCATAATTGGAAGGCTTTGGCAAACCCCAGCCGCAGCCCCCAAACTAGGACTTTATTCTGGTCATAGGACGGTTGTGGCCAGAACCTTTATATATTCCTAGAGAATCCCAGAATTCTCTTTTTACAGAAGTTTGGATGTTTCATGGTATTTTCCGAGCAGCCTAGTGAAAGCTCTGAGCTTTGAACCCCAAGCCGACTCGAAACTGACGCTCCGGTAGGAAGTGAGACCATTTGAACTGGCTTTGGGGAGAGGTGGAATTCGGTGTATAGAAGGGTGATCCCTGAACCCTATACCCCATAAACCTTGAACCTTGAACCCTACACCGTAAACCTTTCCTTGCCTGGGAGCGGCCTGCAAGCTCCAGGCCGCCTTGCTTCCGGCCTGCACATACGCTCCCAAGCACTTTGGCGCGGGGACCCAGCTGGGAGGGTTTAGGGTTCAGGGTGAGATATTGAATAGACCCCGCCTGGATCTAGGGGGTTTGAGGTTCAGGGTTGAGGGATTAGAAGGCTTAGGATATGGGGTAGGGTTTTGGGTTACGTTTTTAGTTTTTGGGGATTTAGGGTAGAGGACGGGGGGTTCAGGGCTAAAGAGTTTACGGCGTAGGGCCTCAGGCTTTCAGGGTTGTCACTGTTTGCTTGCTTGTGACGTGATATCTGCAAGTTCAGGCGGACGGCAAAAAAAGATAAACGGTTAGCCTGCCACCATGCTCCCTAAATCCTAAACAAGGTGAAGCTTCCCAACCTCCCAGTACTGGAACAAGAAAACTCTGCAATCGCGCGGCAAATAGCAAAGCAGTTGAGTTAGGTCCCACCTGGTATTGGTGGTGCAGAAGGAATACATAGGGGCCCTACTATCTAATTACCATTCGTCCTTGTGGTGGCTGTCAGTGGGTGGGTGCTTGATCTAGTCAAGGAGATTTCGATATGGAGTCTTCTCAGTACCTAAATAGTAGGCAATTTGGGTTCTGAAGAGTACAACGTAGACAGCTGGGGCATAAATCCTATACAAGTTGGGTACTTGCACCCATAGAAAAGGGACCCCGCAAGTCGTCGCCTTCCCATGTGGTGAAGCTCTTCAGCCAATTTTGGAAGTGCAGCTCAACCTCGTTTAGCTTCGCATTCATTCTGCATGCGTGCTGAGCTTCCGCGTCTTATCACACGTCGAAAATGGCCCCTTAAGGGTACAAGCATCTCATAATAAAAATGGTTTGGTATATCGAAGTGCTTGTAGTATGGATTCGCCGGTATGAGCACTTTGGGGGCTAACGTCCTAAGTATATTTCTGGCATTAGTACCCACCTTGACCTTCCAACTGCCCTCTGCTTGGAGGTTCGTCGTACTTATATGCTACTTAGTAACTGTAGCTATAACCCAATTATAAGTCCCATAATTACCGTTACACTAGATATACTTGGGTTATAACTACGGTTACTAAGTAGGTTATAAGTGCAACGCACCTCCAATAATCCCATATAACCCTTATAGAATATACCATAGTAGTTTCCATTTTCTTTTCCATTATCCCTAGACAACCCCCATATATAAGTAGGTTATAAGTACAACGAACCTCCAAGTCCCTAACCCCTAAACCCTAAACCCTAAGTAGGTTATAAGTACAACGAACCTCCAAGTGTTCAGGCCTTCGTAGAACAAAAGGGGCAACCGCTAGCTCGCCCCGAGGTGTCTAAAGCAATGATCCCCTGTACCTTCCTGATTCTACCCATCCGGCTTCAGGGCTTAGGGTCCACGATTTAGGGTTTAGGAGTTTAGGGTATAGGGTTTAGGGGTTGGGGTTTAGGGATTGGGGTTTAGAATTCAGGGTTTAGGACCTAAACCCTAAACTCTAAACCCTAGGGATTGGGGTTTAGGACTCAGGGTTTAGGACTTGGGCTTTAGGGTTCCCGTATGGGAGCATTGAGCTGAGACCGCCGCCCTGGCGCCACTGAAGCTGCGTGGCAATGACGACCTCACTGCATCACAGGCTCTTACCTAACAATCCTGCATGACCCTAATATACTATAGGGTTTAGGGTTTAGGGTTTAGGGTAGTACCATAATTTCCAATGTTTAAGGTACCTAGGGTCATGCAGGATTTTTAGTATCCACCGTACCCTTTGAAAGGTAAGGCGTAGGGTTTCAGGTTCGAGGTCGAGGGGTTTTGGTGCAGGGTAGATCAGGAACCTGAAGCATTTGCGATACAATCCTCTGTTGTGGTCCTTGTATGAGCTACAGTCTAAACTCCAAGTATCCCCCGTCATAAACCCCCATAACATTTCCTTATGAAACCCCTTATATCCCCTTATATAACCCCTCTAAAGAGTTTAGACTGTAGCTCATATAACCAGGGTGTAATGCTCGCAACCCAATTATGTCGGCACCTACGCCTTGAGTGAAAGCATTACCCAAAGAGTCTAGTTACTAGTTACCACTGTAGCGTATGATTGGGCTCCTAGATGGTGTGAGTATTTTGGGCCGAAGTGTATATTACACAGATACCTGCACCTTTGCGCCTGGCATCGGAGACTTCGGTATTGTAGATGGTAGTCTGTGGAAAGACGCAGGGGTGTATGGTTTGTGTCCGAGATTGCAACCTTGAACTATCAAACCCGAAAGTCTATAATCATACACCCCTCAACCCTCAACGCTAAACCCTAAGCCCTTAACCCTAAACCCAGAACCCTAGACCCCTAAAGGGTTCCATCATCACAGGCTAAGGACCTCCACCTTGCACAAGTTGACCTGGACTCAAGGATTTGGGGGTTTAAGGTGGATGTACTTCGGGGGCTCGGTCTAAAGGTCCCTTTGAAGGGGTTTAGGGTTTAGGGTTTAGGATTTGGGGTTTAGGGTCTAGGGTCTAGGGTTTAGGGTTTGGGGTTTAGGGGCTCCAGGGAGCAGATCCCCCTGAAAGGGGGATCCGAAACAAGAAGTGAACCTAACCCTAAACCCTAAACTCTAAACGTAATTTGAACAACTGTGAGACTGTGATTTGTGTTGCTGGCCAAAATGGACGCAGTCCTGCTTAGGTCCTAAACCATAACTTTACGGGTCCAAGTACCAGCTCATTGAGACCTACTAAGTTTAGGGTTCAGGGCTTAGGGTTCAGGATAGTAATTTTCCTAAACCCTAATCCCTAAACCCTAAACCCTAACACCCTAAAACCAGGCTTGGGCAGAGAGTACTTTGACCATGAGGCCAAAAATTAGCAGGCTGGTGAACGCGGCTCCAAGTCTATCCGCAAGGGTCCATGCACTCCACAATTGGGTACTTAGGGTTTTAGTTCAGGATGTAGAGGTTAGGGCTTTGGTATGAGGAATGGTGCGGCAGGTTTCGGAGAAGTATCTGCTTACTCATAACTTGGACCTTATAGGGTATAATTGATATCTACATTCTACATAGTGCGAGCCACAGTCGAGCCATAGCAGCGTGCAATCGCAGCATACTCCTCAGAGTCAGCCTTTTGCACCTTTCTGAATGTATTCTGTATTTTATAAGGCCAACACACCCATCTGGATGCTTCCTCAGCCGACCCTGCCGGCCCCCGCAACAATGGCACCTTGTTTGCAATGTTTTGCTGCTCCGCTCCTTAGCTAAGCCTTCAGCCCTAGCCCTGCAGCAATAATCCAGAAAATTGAACGCCAGGCCGCCAAAGCCAAGAGACTGCACAACAAAGCCAGGGTCAATATTACTGTGCTGTAGCTTGCCAGAGCAGCAACCAGTCAGGTGAAGTCTGCCCTCATGGCGAAAGCCCCTGGTGTGGCCTACGCCCTTCACAGCATCGGCGCGGATATCGACAACTGGAACCAGCTCCTGCTCCTTTGGGATCATGGGGCATCTGGAAGAGCAGCGTGTCGCACAGCACGAGGCACTTGAAAGCCGTTGTGGCCTGGCAACCACTGCTTCATCGCCAATTCATGGCAAAATCCAAAACCCAAGCCCTGAATCTGTAACCCTAAGCCCTGAACACTAAACCTTAACTGGAGCCCTTAGACCAATGGCTCAGAATGAGCACTACCCTCCTCTTTTTGAGATTGTTGGACACATCCTCTATATCCCCGGATACCTTGGTTTTATGTGTCTCTATATATATATATATGCACATACACACTTTGAAATAGATATCCCTCCATATATATATATATATATATAGATATATCTATCTATCCCCTCGGTGGAGCCCAACCCTGTAACAGTGTTGTAATGGGAAAATGTAAGAGGACCCTAATGCAATCACCCTTATCCCTGATAGTCACTATTACTGGCTGAGGGGCCACCTAATATGTCCCCTCAACCCTAAACCCTAAACCCCTAAACCCTAAACCCCCAAACCCTAAACCTTAAACCCCTAAACTCTAAACCCTATGCGCCCCTATCCAACCCTACCATTTAGGCTTTGCTCATCTCCACAGCCCTCACCCTACCTGCTTCCTATAGGTGCAATACCGAATCCTGCAAAAAATTCCGGCACGCCGCTACCCCCAAAGCGGAATACGATTAAGAAGTGTAAGCAAACTTCTAAAACTCAACTGTGAGAGGCTTGAGCCCCAAACTCTAAGCCCTAAACCCTGAGACCTTACCCTGGACCCCAAAAGTATGTAAAATAACAGCCTTTATGGCTGTTATTTTGGGTTTAGGGTTAATATTTTACAGGCCTTTGGGGGTTTAGGTAAACACGCTTGTGCGCAGGCTATCCGGCCTCCATCGCCACCCATGATTCCACAGAAAACATCACCAGCTCGGATGAGTAGCGGCTCTTCTTCACACATGGCCGGCTTTGAGGAGGAGCCACAAATCTGTACTGTCCTTAGGAATTACTTTCAATTTCTGTTATAGTATAACCCTAAGGAAATATTAAGAATAGTATTCTTATTATAGGTCTAAGGAAGCTACAGAATTTCGGGGCCTGGGATCACCGTCAGGATCCAAGAGCCATAAGCCCTTGGGGTCTAGGGGTTTAGGGTTTAGGGGTTTAGGGTTTAGGGTTTGAGGTGTTTAGGGGTTTAGGGTTTACGGTTTAGGGCCCCAACCCTAAACCTTTGTACTGGGATGTATAACCATACCTGGGGTGTCCGGGAGTATGGGAGAACCTTGCGGCTCAACGAGAACGGCAGCCAAAAGGTTGCACAGGGAGTCAAGAGGGTTCAGAGGTTAGGGGGTTTAAAGGTTTAGGGTTTAGGGTTTGGGATTTAGGGTTTAGGGTTTAGCGATTAGCGTTTAGAGTTTAGGGTTTAGGGTCGGGGTTTAGAGTTTGGGGTTTAGTGTTAATTGGACCCTGGATGTCCTACCTTTTTTGGGATATGCCCTACAAAAAAGGAAGGACATCCAGGCTCCAGGTAGGGTCTAGCGTATCTTCTTGGGTTTGATGTCTGCAGATTTAGGGGTCACTAGATGCACACAATCCTGCATGACGCTGGGTGTAGTGTACTGCCTCAATCTCCAGGGATCTTGTCCAGCAACAGACCTATAGACCCTTGTACGCTAGCCGTTTTTTTGCAGGTATCTCATCTTGTATATAGAAGATACTAGAATGAAAGTAAGTGCCCCCAGAGAGGGGAAATCAGCCAGGGTATAAGGATCTAGGTAGTCCACAAACTGGGGGTACACATGGCCTGCTGATATGGATTCGGAGGTTAAGGATTTAGGGGCAGTGTTATGCATAACCTACTTGCTCCCTGCTCCCACAACTGAACACCATTACAAGCCAAAGATATTCAATGTCCTTACACAGTCAGTAGGCAGGTTATAAGTTGCTTACATGCCCTGTTGTACTGCACACCCCCTTGCAGCAACCTCCCCACACCCCTAAAACACAGAGATACTTAGGCGAATATGTGCTATCTGGTGGTGGTTAGGGGGTGGTATTTAGCGGAGGGGATCATAAATCGGTCAAGAAATGGCAAATCTAGTTTTGATGCTGGCTACCTGACAGTCAGTCTGAAAGTGGAGCCAAAGCTTCCGATTGCTTGTTTTGTCCTGGGCTTAGTCCAGGGTTTCAGGCCTGTACCCCTAGGGCTGTACTCCTTGGTTTTGGGATCCTCTTAAAGGACTTAGGGGGACTACATTGGCTCATGTAAGGGCAATATTAAGGCCATATTGTGGAAGCCTTTTAGGGGTACGACCTTCGGGGTACAACCCAGGAACCCCTGACTGAGGGTGGTTTAGGGTTTAGGGTGGGCTTAGTATTTTACTGTAAGCCCTGAATCGCGTGTAGGGTTAAGGGCTCATCCGTGATCCTAACCACAAATGCGACTCCTTGTTCTCAGCATTTACATACTGTGACCAGGCAAAACTCATTTTGCTGCAGCCGATCAACCTTTGCCACAAGAATGAACAGTACTGAGGGGCTCAAGGTCCAGATTTGTGGTGACAGGCTCACCCTAAACCCTAAATACGAGCGCAAAAGAAGCTAAGTAAGGACTCCACCTGACAGGTTGCATGCATCCGTTTTCTTGGTACCAGATTTGAGAAAAGGGTATGGGTTCTTGGTTTAGGGTTCAGGGCTTTCACTTGGACCCCAACATGAGCTAATTATGCTGGCGCAAACCCCATGAGAAAGAGTGAAAAGAACCACTAGTCTACATATTTCTTTTTTCCACACAGGGTTCGTTCATTTTGTTTCCGAGTGCCCGGTTTAGAAGGTGTTTGGGCTTCATGGCTTATACCCGGACCCCAAAAATCAGGGTTTGGGGTTTAGGGTTTAGGGTTTTGAAGTATTGGCCCAAAACCATCAGCAAGAGTCTAAAGGACCATTTTTCTACATGTTTTGGGGTTAAAGGTATGGCGTATCAGTGGGGTAGGCTTGATTGTTCAGTGCCCTTATTCCCTTTATGATCCCCATGAGGCCATAAAATTGCTGTATAATGGTCCCAGGGCCCCTAAACCTGCCCTGGGTGTAGGGGGTTTAGGGTTTAGGGTTCGGGTTTAGGGTTTAGGGTTGAGGGTTTGGGGTTGAGGGTTTAGGGTATAAACCCTAAACCCTGCCATAGGGTTTGCGGTCATTGCGGCCAGGACTCCCCGACATCTTCCTCACGAGCAGCTCCAGGCCGCCACACAGCGTGCAACAGCTGTAGGGTTTTGGGGCTTAGGGTTTAGGGTTTTTAGGGTTTAGGGTTTTTAGGGTTTAGGGTTTTTAGGGATTAGGGTTTTTCGGGTTTAGGGGTTTAGGGTTTCATTTCTCAATGGTGCATCCAAGCTTAGGGTTTTTGGGGTACTAGCCCTCCGGATCAACATTTCCTAAAGATTTCATATAATGTAGATTTTGGGCCCAAATTCCGTCAGATAATTGGAGCCTGAGGATAGGCTTCTTGCAACTATGTTACGCATCTCATTGCCATTGCCATGTACGACAGCGAGGGAGATGTCGAACAAAGAGGCACTGGTGTTCACAGAGGGGAAACCCCCCAGTGCCAACTCCAGAAAAGATCCACCGCCGCCGCTCGAGCGGAAAAAGCGGAAGAGCCAAGTACTCGCCGAGGAGGACAGCCCAGAGCCTTCTGCATCGGCAACTCGTCAACCTCCCGGTAACCGATCAGAACGTCCACCTCCAATTTGCAGTTTGCACAAGATCGCTCTGCGATCTTTGTAGGTGATGGACCCAAGCCTCCCCTGCATAATCTAGTCTCTCCACAAGAGGCTCAGCGTTTGGGGTTTGGGGGTTTGGGGGTTTGGGTTCAGGTTTTAGGGTCTAGGGGTTAGGGTTTAGGGTTGGGGGTTGGGGTAAAACATTGCAGAGAGGGCATCCTTTTCTGAGAGTTCCCAGATAACTTGACTTTAAAGGATATGACTGATATTACCCCAATAATGGAGAAACACATGGGAAAGACCATGGGGGCTGAACTGGTAACTGGGTGTAGATTATACGGTTTAGGGTTTAGGATTTAGGGTTTGGAGTTGAGGGCTTAGGGATATGTAGCGATTTTTGGGTGTCTTACCCCTGGTTGGTAATGAAGAAATGGATCCCTCTGGTGGTCCCTCTATGGTCCCCCAATACAAAGTAGTAGCCGATTCCTTTTCCCTTGCTTCATTCCCTGCTAAGCTAGGCAGAGGTCAAGATATGATTCTACCCTACACCCGAAGCTCTGGATGAGAAAACATCTCGTCCTGGATCTTCAACCTTAAATCCTAACCCCTGAGCCCTAAACCCTGAACCCCAAGCCCTAAAACCCAAAACGCTCCTTAACCTGGGCCTTACAGGTGCCATGCTGAAGCAGTCGGAGACTCATTGTCTTTCTGCGGCCCCAAGGAGTCTGGGTACTTATGCAGTATAGGCTGTGGTTTCCCGAAATTTAGGATACCTTTCTGGGGGGCTCTCTATAATTCAGATTACCCTATCTTGGTCCTAAACCCTAAGCCCTAAACCCTAAACCAAAAGCCCTAAACCCACAACATCTTCGTGTGTATATTGGGGTCCCCCTGTTTAGGGAAACTACCAGACGAAGGTCCAAAGGAGCCAAGGGTTGGTTCTAGGGTTTGGGGTTTAGGGATTCAGGGTTTTCAGGGTTTAGGGTTTAGGGACTAAGTGTTTAGGGTTTGGGGTCTGGGGTTTAGGGATTTAGGGTTTAGGGTTGAGGGTTTTTGGTGAGTGTATTGTGTGGGGTTCCCCAGTATAATGTCGGGTTCCTCAGGAATATTGGCGAGTCCATGCATTTGGCGTCCAATTGTGGAGGCCTCAAATTAAGATCCTACCCTATATGAGTTCTTCGTGGCATAAGTATACTTTACGTCGTTACCCGGACCCTTTTCGGAGGGGTAGGCTTCTGTCTTGGACTCGGACCCTATGTACCACCTGGGACTTACTGGGCTTAAAAGTTCCTTGTTCGCGGGGCCCTTCAACAATCACTCTTTTCTTCCGGAACCCTAAGGGTCCAAGTACGTAATAATCCTATACTTCCCCGAAACCTGTACTATAATTTCTATTAGCCAAAACCCAAGCACCTAATTGATTATTGGGTACTTGGAGCCTTTGGGGCATACTTTTTGGGTGGCATGTGAGAGGGATCCCAAGTTCGAGAAACAGCTTGAGAAAGACTGCTTTCAGGTAACTAACCCTAGGGATCCACGTACCCAATAATTGGGTACTTAGGGTTTTGGCAATAGTAATTATAGTACAGGTTTTGAGTAGGTATATGATTATTAGGTACTTGGACTCGGACCCTTAGGGTAAGCAAAGGCTAAGAGTCCACTTTCTTCCTAGTTCCAGCTTTCCATCTAGGGTTTAGGGTCTGGGGTTTTGGGACGATCGGCGGTTAGGAATTTAGAGTTTCACGTTGAAGGCTTGGAAGGGTTCGGGGCTGGGCGGTGCTCAGGGTTCAAGCAATCCGTTTATACACAGGTTGTTGGAAAGGACCGTTCAAGTGAGGGGCCATTGGGAATGCACTTCCTTCACAAGGGATCCTAACCTAGAAGGGAACCTGTATTATGGCCGTTTAAGGGACATTCCACAACTACCATAGACAGGCGGTAGAAACAGACATCGGGTTTCAGACGGTTCGAGTTGCGGCCTACGCTCGCCTGCAGTGAAATAGATTGTTTTTTGGGATGTATACCGGTATGCTGTACTGCGGCACAGTGCCCCACCCCTCCACCCCCCTCGGCCGGAATGAGCGCAACGTTGATGATGTCTTTTTGTTTGTTGGTTGGGTGATAGACCGTTTTTGGCCCCCCAGCTCATTTGGGTGCTTTGGTGTTTAGGAGAAATGTCAATCTTAGAGAATTCTGAAGCCCTGAGCCATAGACCCTTCACCACACAAGCTCCATGCTTATTTCCCCCGTCTCCAGTGTATGACAGGAGCCGCATGTCTTTCAGTCGTACCATGCATTGCCACAAACCACAGTAATCTCAATGACATGGAGCCTTGCCCTCGCGCTTGGAACCGCACCAAGGAATTGACTCTTAAGTCTCAGGCCCTCAAATTACTGGGTTTAGGGTTTAAGGTTTTGGTTAGGGCTGAGGGGTTGCCATTAAGGAATCTGGATTAAGCTACTATAATAAGAAAGCCCATTATTTACTCTATATACCCATGATATGGTAACATAAACCTTATACCCTAATCCTGAAGCCCTGAACTCTATACACCCATAATACGGGGTTGCTCTTAAGGAACTTAAATCAAGTTACCAGAAAATGGGTATAAGTTATTTGGCAGCAGCCCAGAACCCTGAAGTCCTAAGTTCCAGTAACCCATGCCCTCCCTATGTAAGCCCCATTGATGTAAACTTTACATGGAGGTCCGTTATATTTATAACCTACTTAGATACCGTAGCCAGAACCCAATTATCAGTCCCATGACTCCAGATACCCTGGGTATAACTGGGTTATACCTACAGTTACTAAGTAGGTTTATAAGTACAACGGACCTCCAAGAACACACGAAATCCTGAAAAACAGAAGTCCATCCCTTCCACCACGTCAGCTCTGTGTCAATCCGGTTCAGGGTTCAGGGTTTAGGGTTTAGGGGCTTTAGGGCTTTAGTGTTTAGGGTTTAGGGATTTATTTCAAAAAACCTGGCATAGACTCTCCCTCTGATAAAGCCGGACTCCCAATTCAAGAGACCTCCATGCAACCCTAGACCCTAAACCCCAAACCCTATACCCCAAACCCCAGACCCTAAACCCTAAAGCCACCTATCTGCCTGTAGCCAACAACTTGCCTGTCTGGCAAACCTGAAACCGGGTCTTTGTCCTATGGGTGGTTAGTAGTAGGGAATATGGGAGAATATTATATAGTGGTTATATAGGGAAAATAATCCCATATTCTCTACTAGACCCCAGTAAGTTTTCTTCAGTTGAGTAGTAATCCTCAACCCTAACCCCTAAACCAGTATTTTGAATGGTGAGATCTGGTATAATCCCCAATTCGAAATATGATTCCAGCCTCCTTTTTGGGGGTGTCGCTTTGAAAACTTGAATGTAAGTTCACCTGGTTTGACCACCAAAGACACTACTCAACAGTAGTGCCAAGTTGTGCCAGAAACCCCCTGAGTGTTGAACCCTACACCCTAAGGCCTAAACCCTACCGGAGCAGTGGTTTTTGGGCGGATACTAGAGACCCCAACGTAGAGTGAAACCTTTAGGGTATACGAATGACAGTGCAGAATCTAATCCTAGTGGGTTCACCCTAAACCCCAGCCCTAACACCCCAAACCACAAACCCCAAACCCCAGACGCTAGACCCTAAACCCCAAAACGCCAAGAAAAATGCTACTCAAGACAATGAGGTCTGTGCGGAAGATCCAAATTCTCGGGACCTTTTCGAACAAGCCGCGACGGCAGAGTGCCGGGGGCTCGCTACTGGAGTTGCCGGCGGTTTAGTGTAGGGTTTAGGGTTTAGGGTTGGGGGTTTAGGGTTTGGAGGGTTTAGGGCTGGGGGTTAAGGTGTTTATGGGGGAGTGTATCGCAGAGACACCAGAATAATCTAAAACCTTATGAACCCCTGAAAAACAAGCGATATCACGGTCCCGGGCTGCTTCTGTGATTTTTGGTAAGGGGTGCGCCGCATAGATCTCCAAAGGCTATTTGTAATTATTCAGGCTTCTATGTTTCTTATACAACATTCCTCTTGGGGACTCAGAAAGGGCTCCTGTGTGATTACCTAAACCCCAGTGCTTTAGGATTGGGTACCTGGACCCTTGAGGGTGTGGGATTCGGCGATAAAAAAATTACGGGAGAGGGCTGAGGTCCCAGGGCTTACCTGGATGGGTTCAGGGTTTAGGATCCACCTCAGGCCTGTGGTCTACATGAAACACAGACCCTAAACCCCACATGAGCTGTAGTCTAAACTCCGTAAAGGGGGGGCTATACAGGTGACTATATAGGGTTCCTATTACATGGGGCCTTTGAAAGGGGATGCCAGGTGCTCAGTCCTTGAGCTCCACATGAAACATAGATTGCCCTTTGCTTATACAACTTGTGATAGAATGCAAGTAGGGCATTGCTAGATATGTATATAAGCTTACTCATATGTATTTTGTCTCCTACAAGGACCCAT
The DNA here is from genome assembly GCA_905231905.1 of Symbiodinium pilosum. Lineage (NCBI taxonomy): Eukaryota > Dinophyceae > Suessiales > Symbiodiniaceae > Symbiodinium > Symbiodinium pilosum. Next base: position 74,220 of record CAJNIZ010013302.1, read on the forward strand.
TGGAGAACAAAACCATGTATCTCCTCATTACCCCCAAATCCTAAGTACCTATATACGGCATAATAACCCAAACCACGTTACGAATTCCTACCCTAAGGGTCCAAGGACCCAAATAACAGGGCTTTAGAGCCCAAATACCATTAGTATTATAGTATGTGGGCCCTAAAATCCTATTATTTGGGTCCTTGGACCCAAATGGGCCAGTATTTGGTATGAAACCGTAAAGTGTCATCTTAGGCCACAAGAAGTGATCTGACACAACCCTGGGTGAGGTGGCGGTTCGAAAGAAAGCGAAAGAATCCAAGGCGTGCTTCCGTTCAGGTGGTTTATTTAGGGTTTTAGGGGTTAAGGTTTCAGGTTTTCAGGGTTTAGGGTTTTGGGGTTTGGGGTCTAGGGTTTAGGGTTTTAGGGTTTCAGGGTTTAGGGTTTGGGGGCTTAGGGTTTGGGGTCTAGGGTTTAGGGTTCAGAACTCAGGGGTACAGACTTGACCTTGAAGGCTCCAAGAAACCAAAGGAATATGTAGGGTTGGCATTTCCCTGGACACCCCAAAATGTGTAGAATGATATTTTGTCGATGATATTTATCAAGTTTTTTTGTGCCCTAAACCCTAAACCCTGAACCATTGGTTGCCGAATTGTTGGGGGTCCAGGTCCAGGTTGGCCTTACAGGGTTCGGGGTCAAGGTTTTTAGGGTTTAGGGTTGAAGGGTCCAAGGACACAAGCATGACGGCTTCAGGCTTAAAACAACAGTAGCTACAAATATTTAGGGTCCTGGGTGCAGGTTTAGGGTTGAAAGAACAGTCTGAGAGTCCCAGGGGCCCAAATATCCCTAAACCCTAAACCCTAATGTTTCAGACATCAGCCGCTGTATCTGAAGCGTGGACCCTTAGGATGAGGACTCCCAAACTGTAATTACCTGAACCCCAAAAGCATGTAAAATAATGGCCTTCTGGGCTATATGAATGGGTTTTGGGCTGTTATTTTACCTACTCTTGGGGTTCAGGTATGTATTAAGGGTTTACGAATTCGGGTTTGGCACCTTCGTACTTCAAGTGGCGCTTTGGGTTATGGTTTGGGGTTTAAAGATTACAGTGTGGTTGAGGCTTAAGAGTCCAGCCGGTCATAAGGAGAAGTAGAAATTCAGGAGGTAGCCATTGGGATTTTGTTTATCCGGTACAGGCATATTGATGCTTGTCTGTACCTTGTTTACGGTTGTACTATTCCGAAAAAGCCAAAAAACGCCAAAGCGGCCTTCAAAGGACGCATGTAGGGACGGTGTAGGATTCTGTGAGTGCACGGATTGTAGGACCTGCTTCTTAGGGACTGTAAGAGGCTTGAAGACGGAGTAATGAACGGGACTGAACAAGCTTTAATACACTGTCCTTTTTGGGTGGGTACTCTTGGCTGGTGTAGTTTATTTAAAAATTGCTCGTTCTGTTAACGGTGCATCAGGCTCGGGAATTCGTTGGAAGTCTTTCTGGCTCTTTCTTGCGGGTGCCTAGGGGCTCAAACATGATGGCTACAGACTGAAGCCCGAAGTGCAGAGATTTGGACTCTGAGCTCAAGGGTATGTACCCAATAAGTGGCTCCCTTTTAAACGGGGATACATAGTGGTATGTAGGGATATACAGGGATATTTAGGGTTTAGGGTTTAGGGTCCATGTACCCAATAATTGTGTACTTAGGGCTTTGGTAATAGTAATTATAGTACAGGTTTTGGGTAAGTATATGATTATTAGGTACGTGGACCCTTAGGGTTAAGGGTTCAGGGTTAAGTTCTCTATGTTCTGTTCGACATGACAGCTTTGATCCAGAAGTCGGTATGAGGTGTACCTGAACCCCAAAAGTATGTAGAATAATGGCTTTTGGTCTATTTTAAGGGGTTTTGGGCTATTATTCTACCTGCTTTTGGGGTTCAGGTAGTGGAGGAACTGCCCCGCCAGGCCTAAGGGACAAGGAACCAGCTCAGGGTTCAGGCTTCCTTAGAACTGAGTACTTGGGATTTGGGGAGGAGTAATCGGAGTATTCGGAGTATTCTTTTCTTGGAAGTATACTAACCCTAAGGGTCCAAGGACCCGAATAATAGGGTTTTAGGGCGAAATACTACAATAGTAATGGTATTTAGGCCCTAAAACCCTGTTATTTGGGTTCTTGGACCCTTAATTAAGGTAACATTAAGCAGTTGGGCCCTTAGTAACTTAGGGTTGTCGCTTTGACATGGCTTAGGCTATTAGGGTTTAGGGGCATATTGGCCGACATTCAGGTATGCTAGACAGCCAGGGCCCAGGATGCTGGTATCATGGTAAGGATACAAAGGTTCAGCAGAGCTTCCTTTCCCCACGAATATGAAAGACCTCCCTACCACGAAAATGAGACATTCCCTTGGCAGTCAAAATATCAAGTGTTATACATGAAGAAGTCTTGGGGGGGGTGGGGGGGGTGGTAAGTACTTACCTGGCAGGCATGGGACAAGGGAATCCTAACACCTAAACCCCAAACCCTAAACCCCAAACCCTAAACCTTAAGCCCCAAACCCTAAGCCCCAAACCCTAAGCACCAAACCCTAAGCACCAAACCCTAAGCACCAAACCCTAGGCCCTAAACCCTAAGTTGTGTGGTTGTTTTTTGGCCCTGCGCTGCAGGAGAGCAAGGTCTTCCACAAGGCCGGAGACACTCTATGTCCCCTAGGGTTTAGGGGTTAGGGTGTAGGGTTTGGGGGTTTTGGGGTTGAGGTTTAGGGGTTTAGGGTTGAGGGGCTTAGGATTTGGGGTTTGGGGTTTCGAGTTTAGGGTTTAGGGGTTTAGGGTCTGTAGGTCTCCTAGGTAGGGCAAATCCAAGCTATCACTTGCCAATATCCCATGTTTTTTCCCTGAGATGCTCGCGGATAGGTTTCCCCAAATTTCCATGCGGCTCAACTCTCACGCCTAAACCCTACCTAGACCTCTAAACCTTTTCGTTATTGCTTGGATCCCTAGCTTTTTGTCGAGTATCTTCTATATACAAAACTAGGCCACGTTCCGGGCTGTACCTGAACCCCAGAAGTAGGTAAAATCATAGCCCACAACCTATTATTATCAATGTAGCCCAAAAGGCCATTATTCTACATACTGTTGGGGCTTCAGCGGGCTTCAGGTATAGTTTAGGGGGTTCTTCCTATACTGAATTCGCGTTTGTGGCCTCCTGCACTACCGAGACCATCATCTGGCTGAAGATCCTTCTGTCTATCCTCAAGGGTCCCTTTTAAAGGGGTTATAGGGGGATATATAGGGATATAGGGGGACCATATAAGGGTCCAAGGACCTGAATAACAGGGTTTTAGGGCCCAAATACTACAATAATGTGGTATTTGGGACCTACAGCCCTATTATTTGGGTCCTTGGACCCTTAGGGTGTTCCTCGAGGATGAGATCTTAGTTGTAGATTTTTCGCAAGCCTTCTCATTCCGAAGCAAAGGCGAAGCAAAGTCTATGCGGTGTAGGGCTAAGGGAACTGCAAAAAAAACCAGCGCATGTAAGAAGTTTGAAGACAGGCCCTCCGGGTATGAGAGAAACAAAAAAGCAGTCATTGAAATGAAGCCCTGAACAAGGGCCCTAGACCCTAAACGCTAAACCCTATGCTGACGCTGCGTACGACGCACTTGACAGCCTTGCAAGGTGGGGAAATATTGGTTGTTGAGAGGGTAAGGAGGTTGCTTTTCTCTCTGGACCCTAAATCCCTATATAACCCCAATATACTTTAGTTGTTTCGATTTTAGTTTCCATTTCCCTATATTATCCCACTGTTACCTCTATATATAATTCCAAAACCATGAAACAACCCACCCCTAAACCCTGCGAGGGATTATTCAGTTCGAGAGACTCTGACAGTCGGCGAACGACCCTACACATTGATCCAAGTTCATGGTACCCAAATGGCCATTGTAGTGAGATTCTGGTATTCTTGGATGTCTGAGCCATCATATTTCAGTCCTTTGCGCCTTGGGGTAATCCACTCCACTTCTCTATTCCCAACTAACAGCCACTTCAAAGAGACGCACGAGACTGCGGCCGAAGATTCTCCAGGGGCCCCAGGTCAGACATGATGCAACGCACCCGGCACGCACCCCTGAGGTTCCCAATGTTTGGGTGTATTAAACGAAGCCCACCCGAAACCCCACACAACTTCCTCATAATCACTTTAGATCCCTGGTTTTTGTTAGTGGCCCCTTCTTTATTCGAAACCTCCAAGCAGTGTTTCTAAGGGGCTTTCAGCTGCCAACCATCCCGAAATCACATCAAAGTGTGGTAAATGTTTTCCGACTCCCTTTCATAGGACCTACTGACCCCTAAACCCTAAACTGACTCTCTTTCCTATCACCTACTGACACTGCAAAGACTCCAACACCCTAAACCTCCAACTCTTCCGTCCAACCCAAGGCCTACATCCCACCCAACCCATAACCGGATTGCTCTTCAGGAACTTAATTCAAGTCACCGTACCATGGGTATGTAGGGTTTAGAGATTAGGGCTTATGGTTTAAGGCACTTTATTATGGGTACATAGTAAGTAACAGGGGTTCCTTATTGCAGTAACTTAACTTAAGTTCCTTGACAGCATCCCCGAAAAAGCCTTACGCTGGCAAGCTTACCTGAACTCCAAACCAAACGTGGTAGTTTCCCAAAATACGATGGGCCCCAATTTAGACCCCAGAATACTACAGCCCTAAGTACAGGGAGCCCACAAAAGGAGTTTTGGGGAACCCTTAACTGTACATCCTAAGCACTATATAATCCCTAGATAACCTTTCAAAAGATACTACTAATTTTGCGAAACCTCAAACTTTCAGAAGGAGGGCATGTGGGGCTCCGTTATGTCGTCCGGACCAAGCTGAAGCCCTAAATGCGTAGGCATACTTGGTTTAGGGTTTAGGGTGACCCGTAAGCTATGGGTTCCCAGGATTTGTCCAACAGCGACGTGATCCTGACCGGGATTCTAGCCGATGGCGACTGGGGGGCACTTGGAGCTTCAGGGTGGTTATAACCCAATTTAATCTGGTATGTATGGCCCAGTTAGAAAGTTAGAACGAAATAAGGTTACAATGGGGTTAGATTAGAGGTACAATCAGAATTGGATTGTCAGTACCTTAGGCCCTAAATCCACAACCTGAAGCCCTGAATCCTAAACCTTAAGCCCCAATTTTGAACCCTTGTAACTATCTTACCGTTGGGTTACAATTGCCCTGAGCCTTGAAGCAGGGTGGATTAGGCTGGGCTTAGAGGGCACTCTTGGGTTTCGGGATTTGGGGTTTAGGATTATACTTGGGGTTTAGGGTTTGGGGGTTTAGATGGAGGAAATCTTGCGCCACCTTATGCACCACATGCCCTGAAAAAATACAGTACTTTGGGGATCTTAGGTGGTTCAAGATTTTCTTCCATCCAGCCCTAAACCCTAGTCCCTAAACCCTGAAGGTCTGTTTGAATAATGCAGATAAGAAAAGGACCCCACAAGCCTTGAGGGCTTAGGAGGTTTGCGGTTGAAACTGTTTGATTCTGGCTTAAGGGGCAAGTCATTGGACAAGTAGGTAGGGTATCACAGGCATTGCAGCCTTTTCCGTGCACGTCCATAATGTGTTGAACCTCCTAATCTCTTCCGCTTTTGATAGGAGACCTCCCCCTCAACTTGAACACGTCTGCCCCGCTCCCACCCAAGATGTTTGGGTGACTGTTGCCTAAACCCTAAACCTAAACCTCTAAACCCTAAACCCCCTAAACCCCAAAGCCTAAACCCGGTGTTCGGACACAGGGGAAGGGCTAATATTTCTTTGTTTGTGTGAGTAAGTTTTTTCACAGTCGTAGAGTTACAAATAAAGGCCTGTAATTCACAGAAGAATTGGGGTTGAGGGCCCCGAGAGGGCCAAGCGCGTTGTATTTACAATTTTGAGGTTTTCCTGCATTGGGTGGCGCCATCTGCAAAAAATAATACCTGACAATTTCTGACGGTGTGCTTATCCACGCCCGCTGTACAAGAGGCAACAAGCACAAGCAGGGCCACAGGCCCTCTTAACAGTGGACCATGCCACGCTTGATGGTCTGTGCCATGATATACCAGGGCACCTCTTGGGTCTATTGTAGGTTTGGTTGGTGTAGGGGCCATCCTAAACCCTAAACCCTGCAGAACCCTAAAAGGACCCATTGAGCGGGGGATTCAGGATGTCAGCATCGAATTTCTGCACGCAGGGTATGACCTGCAGGCACTCAAGGAAGCTATGAATACCAGTAAGCAGCGCTGATCTACCGAGGCGTCTATACCCCACGACTGTTTTAGGGTGTACATAGAAGATACTAGACAACAACCTAGGTATCCAACACAAAGGGCCTAGAGGTCTTGCCCTGGGGATCCAAGTATACAAATAATACCTACCTTGGGCCCAAAAGTCTAGAAATATTCCGTACATTGGGCTACTTGGATTCCTAGGGTAGGTCGGACCCCTAAACCCTAAACCTAGGTATCCCACAAAAAAGGTGCTTAGAGGTCTAGGTAGAGAGCCAGTTGAACACAACGACGGCTGCATCGCGAACAGAAAGACGACAGGGAGATACCAAAAACAGCGAAGCCAGCGGCTCGGGGTTAAGGATCTTAGGGTTTAGGTTTAGGATTATAGGGCTTAGGGATTTAGGGCTTAGGGATTTAGGGTTTAGGGATTTAGGGTTTAGGGCTTAAGATTCAGGGTTTAGGGTTTCGGATTTGGGCTGTAGTCTAAACGCTTCAGAGGGGCTTACATAAGGGAGTATTTAGGGGACTACTATAGGGGTTATAAAGAGGGAATACTAGGAGTTTAGACTATGGCTCATTTAGGGTTTAGGGTCTAGGATTTAGGGTTTTTAGTTATTCCTTTTGGAATGATTTTTGTTTACATACTGATGAGCACATAATACGAATGAAGATACAAGAAATGATGTTCTAGGAATATAGTAGAACTTCTTGGAATTTATCAGGCACATTTTTTGTTCAGATAGGTCTAGGGTACCCCTGAATCAAGCCATGTACCGTAAATCATACTGGGGATCCCATCATGATTTGGGGGCTGTTCCTCAAATTTAGTTAATAGTTTAGGGTTTCTCCATCTTGTGCTACAGAACAGACCCAGAACAGATTGTGCTGAGTAAATTTGGATGCAGCAATGGTTTTGACAGGCGCCGTGTGGTCCTCGGTCAGCGGCCTGTACATCGTTGGGCGCTTAGCTTGGCTTCGGGCTTTCGATTCCTGGATTTGAGGTTTGAATTAGGTAAGGGTATAAAAGCTGTTGTGATAGGTACTTACTTGGGAGGTCCAGGTAGTAATTCGTAGTTCACGGACTTTTGGGCTAAGACTTTGAGGGTATAGGATTCATGGTTTCAGGGTTTGGGCTTTGGCTGGTGCAAGGCTTACAGACATCAGGAGATTCAAAACACGCTCATGAGGATTTGCCGTAGGGTTTGGGGTGTCCACGATGTAATGGGATTTTAGGTCCCAACCACCATGAATGTTATAGTGTTTGGGCCCTAAACCCCTATTATTTGGGTCCTTGGACCCTTAGGGATTGACAGTGGAGGCAAGAAGTCCCGAGCTTTCCTCCTTAAACCCTAAACCCTAAAGATGTTGCATTATGTTGCAGTTGCAAAGGTCAGGATGCAGCGCAGCCAGGCTAACGTTCAGGACTTGGCTTCCTTTTCGGAGCAGACGTCCATCCTTTTCGCCGGGAATCCTCTGGGGCTGACAGCTTCAGACATGTGCCAAGTTCTTTTGCATGCGGCCAAAGACGCCAAATCTGAGCCTGAGTCCTGAGGCAGCAAAGCCTCCGTCCTTTCAAACTGTAAGCCGGTTTAGGGTTTAGGGTGATTCTGCGTCTTGCGGATTGAAGGTTCAGACAGTGATAACTACCGAACATGTCGGGGGAGATATCGCTTGAAGCAGACAAGCTTCGAACAAGGTGCTTGCAAAGGTAACTTTGCATTTCGCCATATATCCAAGGTATGAAAATCCCAAGTACCTAATTATTGGGTACATGGACCTTCTGGGCTGTTTAAAGGGTGTCACCGAGGACATAGGTTTAGGGTTTTAGGGTTTAGGGTGTTTCCAGGGACATAATAAGTATATCATGGGCTTTACAGGACCTAGCGGGTTTAGGGCTAAGGGGGCATTGGGTGTTGATTTTACGGTTTAAGGGCTTTGGGGTCTAGGGTTGAGGGTTTACTGTTGAGGGTTTAAGGTTCAGGGCTTACGGGGTTTGAGGGCTTTATGGCATGAGGTTGAGGGCTTGGGTTCAAACAGCGGCTAAGGGTAGGAGTGCAAGGCCAGGGAAGATACTGTGGATGCTAAAATTCCTGGCTGTATAGGTTTTGGGTAAATATATGATTATTAGGTACTTGGACCCATAGGGCAGGACCCTTAAAACCAGCCTCGGCTGGCAAAAGCTGCTCGCAAAGGACGGCAACGTCGCGGGCCTCACGCGGCTACCCCCGCTTCGGGCCGTTGCACACTTGACATGTTTTGGGGTTTAAGGTTTAGGGTTTTGGGCTTTGGAGTATATTCGGGTAGATGATGTAGGCCTGGAGATTTAGGATTTAGGGTTTCAGTGGCTAGCAAGATCTTATTTGACATGATAGAACTTGGACAGCAATCGTGAGTTCGGAAGGTTTCGCGTTGGAAATGATCCCTAAACCCTTAACCCCAATACCTACTGAAGTGGGCCGCAAGCAGTCCTGGCGAGAATCGCTCTTCCATTTGGTCTCCAACCCTAAAACCCTAAACATTGATCATGTATCCCTTTAAGGGCCCTAAGGTGTCCGTTGTCAATTCTCCTTTTGCATTTGGCCTACCCCAAACCCTGAAGCCTAAACTCTAAAACTCTAAACCCTGCACCCTCAACCCTAAACCCTCAACCCTAAACCCTAAACCCTAAACACCGAAGCCCTGAACCCCGAACCCTAAACCTGAACCCTAAACACTAAAGCCATAAACCCCGAACCCTAAACCCTAAACCATCCATGATTGGGGGGCGAAAATCACAACCCAGGGCCTCAACCCCTCAAGCCCGGTTTAGGGTTTAGGAGTTACGGTTTAGAGTTGGGAATTTAGGGTTTAGGGTCTAGTGTTTAGGGTCTAGGGTGTAGGATTTAGGGTTCAGGGATTTCGGTTCAGGAGTTAGATCTAATTGCCGCTTATCCCCATCTATCGCGCCAAAATCCAGAAGAATCTCATTGCTGTGGTTTCCCTGTAAACCTACCCTACTTAACATACTTTTGGTTGGCAGGGAATAAAGGAATGGACAAGATAATTAAAAGTACTTCTTGATTCAGGGTTTGGGGTGGTATAGGGACTACTGTAAGCATCCATTCCCTCATGTCGTGCTAAGCAGCGCAATGTGAACATACCTTGAACCCTACAGCAGATGAACAAAGAACGTCGTGCAACACTTCGGATCCTGGTTCTAATATCTTGCAACTCCGTTTGTCTGGGGTTAGGATGTTGCAAGATTTCCTCCATCCACAGTAGTGGCAGGCAACCACACTGCGCACGGCAGAGCAGTTCACAGCGCAATGCTTTCCGCAGGCCACAGTTCCAATTCAATCGGCCTTCCAGGATACTTGATATGTCCCCCAATGGCTTTAATAGGGGAGCTATACAACATTTTCAAGAGTCAGCACAAGACAGATTGCTAGATGAATTCTATTCTCAAGGTTTGCCGAGTTTCTCCAACATCTGGAAACCTCTAGACCCTAAGCTCTACATAGGACCCGAAGGGGGGCTTGCCCTGGAAGCAAGCGATGCTGTTGAATTTCCAGCCTTGCGGTTGGCCTTCAGGTGGTAAATCTAGCAGCCTCAGGATGTTCTTCCCTTGTAGCCTTTAGTGTTTAGGGTTTAGGGCTTAGGGTTTAGTGTGCAGTGCTTGGGGTAGTACCCAATAATCATATACTTCCCTAAGTACCCATTTAATGAGTACTTGGATGCTAATTAGGGTTCAAAAGTATAGTAGAGCGCACCCAGGAACCTTGTGCTGATTATTTAGGGCCCTACATTTGCAATGTAGCTTTGGAATGTCAAGGCTGGGTGTGAGTCTTAATTGGGTTGGCACATGGATTCTTATTCTTCTTGCTGTTGGGATGTGGAGTGCCTCATATGTCTACACAAAAAATCCTTCTATCTTAAAGCCCTAAACCGAAACCCAGGTCCCAGGGCCTCGATAGGGATTCAGTTGCAGCTTGGGAGACTGAGCCCTAAACCTTAAACCCTAAGCCCTAAACCCCGAACCCTAAACCAAAAACCCTGAAACCTAAACCCTGAACCTTCAACCATGTTCAGAACTTGCCCATAAAAAAAAAAGCAACTTTTCATTAGGTCGTGCTTTGGCTTAAGGGTGGGGGAGGAAACCCCAAATGTGTTCAGAACTTGTCCCAAAAACCACAGTTGCACAAGGTTTCAGGCGGAGCCAGGTTAGAACTCCATACTAAAAATCCTGCATGACCTTAGTATGGTAGGTATAAGGCCCTAAAGCCCAAACCCTAGAAGTTGGGGTTCTGCAGGAACTTTAGTATCCATTGTAAGGCAGTCCGTCCTGTTTCAAAACCAGGAGCCTTCCAAAACTAGAGTCTTCAAACCCTAAGCCTTTAGGGTTTAGTTTAGGGTTTAGGGATTTAGGGTTTAGGGTTTAGGGTTTAGCGATTCAGGGCTAAGGGTGTAGGGTTGTTAGCCTATAAATCCTAGACCCGCCTGGACCTGAAATTTGAACCCTAACCACTCCATCATCTTAAAGCCCCAAGCCCCAATCCCTCAACTCTCAACCCCACTTCAGCTAATTTACCCCCCAAGTCCTATAAACAGCAACTTCAAAACTTTACCCTTAACACCTATAGAGCCTAAACCACAAACGTTGCACGCATAGCATACACCCGAAACCCTAGGACGTGTACCCCAAACCCTACACCCTGAACCCCCAACCCTAAACCCCAACACGTTACACCTCAACAACTTACCCAACCCCTCAAACCTAACCCCTCAGGCCCCAAGCCCCTAAACCCTAAACCCGAACCCTAGCCTTAAACCTTGGGGCCTGAACCCAAGCCCGAAGCCCTGAACCCTAAACCTAAAGCCCAAGCCATAACTCCTAAGCCCTCAACTCTAAACCCCAAACGCTAAACCCTAAGCCCAAAACACCTAAGCCCCAAAACCCTTAAGCCCTAGACCCTAAGCCCAAATCGCATGAACCCTCAACCCAAAGCCCCTGAGTCTTCAGTTCGGAAGGCCTCAGGTTGTGTCAACCTCAGTGTTCACCGCGTCATGAGCGTTCCGTGGCCTTTACCAGCCGGAGGCGTGAAATATTAGGTTTTAGGGTTTAGGTTTGGGATTTAGGGTTTAGGATTTAGGGCTTAAAGGCCTTTAATTGGACCCCGAAAGTATGTAGAACTTCAGCTGTTTTTGCAGGGATATTTTGCCGACTTTTTTGAGGTCCAGGCTTGGTTGCATAGGGCTGACAGCACGGCAGCTTTGCAGACTGGAACGGCACCCTAAACTTGAGCCAGTAAAACCCTTATCATGTCGTTGTGCACGGCTCCTGGATTTGCGTGGCTCGCGTTTTAAGCTTTAGGATGGAAGGTTTTGCATTCAGGGTTAGGTTTTAGCGTGTTCACGTTCACCGTACTGGTGCTCAAGGGGGAGAGGCGGAGTCAGCAAACATGGTTTCTTATAGGGGTTACAACAGGATTGCGCGTGTTTAGGAATTAGCGGCTCCAGGGTATTGGGGGGTTACCGGCTGTATTGTCCAAGGGTGTACTTTTGGGGGGTCTAGGACTTAATTTCTGTGTGGACGTAAGAATTCCCACGGGGCCAAGTACCCCTGACACACCTTGAAAACTTGCATGGTTCCCTGCATAGCTCTACAGTCGCCAAGAGCCACATTGGTAGAGGAATTCTAAGCTCCCAACCCTGAGCCGTAAACTTAAGACAATACACCCTAAACCCTTAACCTATCAAGTCCAAAACCCCTGATTTTAAAGAGTGGCCTTCCTCTGTCCATGTATCATTAGCTTCTTAATTGTAATTTGTTGCGTTGAGGTCATGGCGGCCCTGGTACATAAACCCAGCCCCTAAAACCCTGAACCATACGCCTAAAATCCTAACCCCCAAAGCTTGAAACCATAAAGGGGCCTTCCACAATGGGCTAGTAGACCCTAAATTTCCCTATTTGGACCCTATTAAGGGTGGATTAAGGTAC
>CAJNIZ010013313.1:0-11130 GCA_905231905.1 Symbiodinium pilosum
GTGTCTTATTTTGTGTCCGCATTCTTCGCATAATTGGCTCCCCTGTGTCTTCTCTTCCTGCCTGATTGGCATTTTTCTTTCCGCTTACGGCACCTATCACAAGTCTTAAATCCGTCAAACTCTTTAATATCCTTTGTTGCACAACAAGATTTCCACCCTTGCTTTTCCGTCTTACCATATTGAAAAGTGTAGTCTTCAGACATGGTTAGACTGATAAACAAACATTCTGACACTTCCATGCATATCATTAGGTCTGTGCAGGATTTACAGGTTAGGGTTTTGGTTCATTTTGCTACTATATACCCGTGTGCACTCACGTTCTCTATTTAACTGGACGGAGACCTTAGCAGGTTGGACAAGGGAAGCAGGCTAGCTGCGCCTCTGAAGTTGCACCTTTGGTAGGATTGGGAGTTGAGTGCTGGGGTGTGGGACCCATTGGCGTCAGAATATCTTCGGTGCTTTGATTCACGGCACATTCCTAAACAGCAGGCGCCGAAGGTCGGGAACAGCTGACAAATCTCACGCTGTAAGCCAGGCTGCAGGTTGGCCTTGCGTTTGTAGCGCCTGCCAAGAGCTCAGGCAGGGCTGATCAACTTTCCGTCGCATTGGCTTACGCGCAGGACTTCAGAAGCAAAACAGGTTTAAGTAGCATGCGGACGTGCAAGATCTTGTCGTGGCTCCAGCACACCCTTCGAGGACATGAGGGAGGGACGCGTGGACCTGGATGTGAATGGCTAAGTCAACTCCAATGATATTGCGGTAGATTCCTTCAGCGGGCGAGATTCCGTCTTGATATTTGGTTGCCGGTCGCCATGCTTGCTGGCAAGTGAGGCCTACAGCTACGGCAGTTTGATGCGAGCAGCTGCTGGCAAGGGCGATGGGATCACTGCGCTCTCACTTCTGGAAGAGATGAGGACACAAGGTGCAGACAAGCACCATAGTGCTCATTTGCTGGAATATGCCATGACAGATCTATTGCCTGACTCCTCAGTATTTGTCACTGTCTGCCTGTTTACGAGAGATACATTGTTGCAGTCTGCATCTCAGATTTGTCTATTGAGATTTGTTGAGGACTTGCTGTTGACATGTTGAACTTTGGAATTCTGCTGCTTCCTGCACGAAACGCAAGCCTATGACTATCGTTCTCGGCACAGGCATCGCTACGAACGAGGTGATCTGTAGCCACTGGTCATTAAGCACAATGAGCAGTGATGTGCAGTTTGTGCTTCTTGGCCGTACCAAGGTGCAGCTCTTACTGCCCTTGTTCGCAGTGGCAACTGGCGAAGGGCTTTGGAGCTGTTTCAGGCCTCATGCATTTTGAAGCTCTTACCGTTTGCACTTCAACATTTTGCCAACTCGCAAGGTGGCTCGCGATCAAGGTCAAGTTGTGGACGCGGCGTTGCTCACCGCAGCCCTGGCTGCATGCTGCTAGACAGCAGTGGTCGCAAGTCTGGGTTCTTTGTAAAACTCTGTCATCAATCTTCAGTATGAGGCTAGCCGCTGCCAGTCTCTTGCGACCCGGTACCATGTCTAGCCCCGCATTGACGTATCGCGTGTTCCGTAATCACAATCTCTGTCCGCCGTTCGTGAGTCCTCGCCATGTGCATCTCTAGATCCCGTCAGCACCCACTTGGGCTTATCAAAAGTGCCAACAATCATGGTGATTGCGCGCATCCGAGTCGCCATCCTGACAAACGTCATTGTTTTCGGTACCTTGAAGTGCCCATTTGTGACCATTTCTCTGCTGCTTCGTCTCACAAGTGCCCAGTGTCGCCAACCCGGCATGTCCTTGCTTCTGACCTCTCATTTCTGTTCTGCGTTGCTGTTGGCGTCTGTTGAAAGCTAGATTTCCACAGTTTTCATTCATTCCAACTTCGATCCTAAATCCAATGCCAGTCTCTGAATAAGTCACGTAAGGAAAAGGAAGCAAGGAGTAACTGCTTTGCATACCCGTTCCACGGAGGCATTCGGATTCTGTGAAAGCCATGAGTGTGCACTTCGAGGGGATTCTGCTCAGCAGAAGATGTATATTGTGCATTTTTTTTTAACTCCTGTGTTCCCATGCTTGCCTCAAAAGCCAACTCAACCCTGCAAGAATGGGACGCATCCCGTGGTATTTCAGTCAGTTTTGACAGTTTGCAAGTGCCAATTCTGCAGGATGCAGAACATCACAATCAAAGCTTTTTGCGCAGGGCGATTTCCAACCTTAGCAAATGGGCATGCCGCAGCTCATCAACCGCTGCCTGGTCAGCAGCCACAGGGAAGGTCCTCGACGCACGACCCATGCCATCTAACCTTATTGAATCCCTAAAGGCATGACTGAAGGGCGTGAAGGGTTATCAGGTTGAGGAAGTGCACAAGCATCCTGGGTCTTCGCAACTAACATCCGATTATATTTTTCCCAGGCAAAGCCCACATGATCGGCAAACGCATCTTTAAACAACTTGGCCTTGCTAAAACGACCTGATTGCTGAAACGACCTGATGTTTTAGCGTTTGCGCAGCGCATCGGCAAGGGGCAGCCAGCATGCAAATTGCATGGGAGCCATCATTACGAAGGGCCTGCGAAACGAGAATTGCAGACTTCAGAGGGCTCATCGATCTGACTAAGTCAACACAGCAAAGCACAGCCAGCTGAAGCAGGTGAGCAGGGACAGTAGAAGGATGTAACGGCGACATCCTCCACGAGCACCACAATAGCTTGGCTGGTATCAATTTGATGGCTACAAGAACGGGGACACCAACCCAGGGTAAGCGACAACAAGCCCGTTCGGTCTGCAAAATGATTTCGATTAGTGTCTTTCAAGATTCGACATACAGGCATGCAGTTGGAATCCAGCATGTAGACGGATGAGCCAGCGGGGATCGGGAACTACTCTTTCAAGCGCAGTGGCATTGGCCAATTGCCCCCAACAATCCTGAAACCATAGCTCTACCATGTCAGCTTCAACTCTACAAGCTGCCTTCCCGGGAGGTATGCCGCAAGCTTAGGATCACAAAAAGGCCGTTGCGGATCCAATCTTGGATCTCGTAGCTTCGGCCGGCTTAGCATTCGCAACACGTTGAACACCCTAAGCCTCAGCCAGCATCCCTGTACCGTCAGCCTTGTCCGTGAAGCCACATACCCCAACTCGCAGCCCTTGAGCCTGGATGCCGCATGATGGTGCCAGCCAACGGAATAAGTCAACCAAAGAAAATTGCAGGTCTCAAGTCTGGCGGTGGCTCATGTGGATCGTTACAGCAACGCGTTGCATGCTCCTCATAGCACCTTTCTTGAGTGCCTTCGCATGAGCCTAAAAAAGACACTGTTTCGAGACGAGTGGTTCTTCCACACAGAAAAGTGAGCAATGCACTTTCGCAGAACCCCGACCTGTGACAAGACGAAAGCTGTAAAGACATGCATGGACCGCTGCATGCACAGACATGAGGGCCTGCACATGGTATTTCCCACAAGCAGCTGCTTGGTATCCACAGGTAGTGCTGGCGGATGCTGGGAGGAGGCAGAAGGGGTAAGAGCTGCACAGCCGCTGGGGTCCGCTGCAGTTTTCTTGTGAACTTGTTAGGCCCTGCAGCTTCTTGAGGATGTCTCCGAGAAGCTGGAGCCTCGGAACTTTGGAGCTTCCCCCGCAACTGATTGCACCTACCAGGCAAGTATCGGACGTCCAAGCTTGGAACGCTGCCATTGCAGCATGCGCAAGCGCCGGCAGATGGCAAGAGGCGCTTTCCACTCCCTATGCAGACAGAGACAGGATGCAGTCAAGGAGGGATAGGGCCAAGAGAGGCAAGCAGCCTGTTTCAGGCAACGCTCGACAAATCTGGGATCTGAAATCCGTTTGTTGCACCTTTGAAGTTGCCAGGCATTGAAAGTTTTAAATCTGAAGTATCACTCCTTTCAATTGCTAGGACTGGGAAAGCTTCCTTTGCAGTCCATGCCACTATTTGCCCTGTACATCTGCGCATTCACGCAGAGCGCACAAACACCACGCAACAAGGCACGGAGGTTCGATGAACGCGCTGCTCATCACAAAAATCCTTTGAGTCCTCTGGCTGTCTCATCGTCTAAGCAAAGTCTCCAATCCCTGAATGTCTCCTACAAAAAGCCTCCAGCCGCTTCGGAAATGTCGGCACTCATGCCTGCACGTACTCAGAAAGAGCAAGGCTCTCAAGAGGCTTGCTCATTGCCTCGCACAACAGGCTTTCTGGTTGCTGGAGGAAGAGATGACTCCGGAGCAACCTGTCTTTGATGCATACCTGGGTACCACTTTGCTCGGAAGATTGGACCCACAAAGGCCAGACCTCTACAGTTACAACTCAGCGATTGCCGCCTGTGACAAAGATCGTCATTGGGAGAAGGCACTGCATTTGGTGATGCGCCCCTTGCTTGCAGCTGGTGAGCAGTTATCTGGAGTGCGGAAAAGTGTGGTTGGGCTCTGGGATTGTGAAAAGAAGGTCGGATGGGTGAGCGCCATCTACATCCTGATTCAGTCAGCTTCACTGCGGCCATCTGCGCAGCGCGCAAGGCACTGGTGCCGCCAGTTGGGGTCCCTACATGTTCACACGATGTGCTCTGCATGCTCTGCAGCCTGGCAGGAGCATGGCGTAGCACTCGGCTTGTTGAATGAGATGTTTGCCTGAAACTGAGCTGAGCCACGTAACACCCATACGCGAGCACGGCGAGCAGCCCTGTGCCGAGACACGCAGCGTTCCACGTACAGCTCGAACCTATGCGGCTCTCATCGCCACTGCATGGCAGCACTGGGAACAGGCCGCCTAGGCTGATGCAAACACGCAAAAACTTAAAGTCTCATACCCTCAGGCGCTGGCACTGCCGTGCGCTCGGGGTTTCATAGCTGGGCAGTGCAGGTCTTTTCAAACCAGCATGGCCTTCCCGTAACAGTTCCTGAGCGCCAGTCATGTCACTCACAGAGACAAGCTTTGCCTGAGGTTCGAGTACTCCAAGAGGGAGGCGGGTTGAGATGATGATGATGATGATGATGATGATGATGATGTTCTTGTTTTTCCCGAATCTGTGCTGCGTGCTCTACTGCGCAGTTACTGAGTAGTGTGGATCCTGGGACGGTGTACTGCTGCAGGGCATTGAGGCTACAACGCAGCTTTGTGGCATCGTGACTGCACTTGTTCGCAGCAGTATCTTGCCGGCCGTCGGGAAGTCAATGCAAATTGCTTTGCATGCAGTCCGGCCGTGCTGAGTGACATTGGTAGTGCATGACACCAAGGAAAAAGTAGTCATGCTCATGGTAGACAACCAGTGGTCTTAAGCGGTGCAAAAGATTTTGTTTCAGAGATTTCATGGATTCCAGGCTCAGCCTTGGCAGCTTGTGCTGCGGGGCGTCAGTGGGTTCTCGCAGTGGGCTTGCTGGAAGAGATGCAAGGACACTTTGCCATGTGCTTCATACCGCACTTTTTGGTTGAGCGCGACTTTGTCTGGTCCTTCGCAGGCCAGCACTTGCCTATCAACAATGAAGCTGGCCATGCTGCCATCAGCTCCTGCATCTCGACAGTAACGGAAGCGCTTGTTGCACACTACCGTTGACCACCGCTGGCTTGTTGTGATTTTTCCCCGTCTGAATTTGGTGGACGCCTCAGGCTTCGTTGCTTGGAACAATGAGGAACAAGGGCATTGGCAAGAGGTGCATCTTCATCTTGGCAGCTGCAGTGAAGCAGGTTTAGGGTTCAGGATGTCTAGTCCAGGGCTCTGACAAATCATCAAATCTGACGTTTCCAGGACATGGGCGTCCCTACAGTACAGATTCCAAAGATTGGGCCTGTCTTGTGGGAAAACGGCCTTGTGACCATCACGTCCCCCAAGGTCAGGCAAGATTACCATTATGATCATGATCATAGCATAAGTTTGGAGTTTTGTGTAGCTTTGGCTGGAAATCGCTTTAAATCCCGCTCTTCTGCACCAGACGAGCAATGTGAACCCAGCTGCTAACGCACGAACTAATCTGCGCCGATCATCACCCCCTTCCTGCGCTCGCTTCCCCACGCGACAGCCACCCAAAAAGTGCAATGACAGTGGACCACGGAGTAGGGCCCCTGCAGGCATTGGCGATGGCTTGCAGCCTCCAAGCTGCGGACTTGCAGCTGGATGCAGCAACGTGGCCTTTACAGGATTTCAAGGGCCTCCGCTTGACGAATACACGCGCAAATGCAGCTTCTAATTTTTCTTCCAGTAGAAAGATGATTCTGAAGTAGGCCTTGATGCCGAGGCGACGTACGTGGCTCTGATCTCTGCTTGCTCTTGCTGCAGCAGGCAATGGCGATAAGATCAGTCTGGTCAATGTGTGAAGTGATACTCTTGCATCGCGAGGGTCTCTGTATTTGAATAATCGTGTGACAGACGTTTTCATTACTCTGGTGCTTGCGCATGACAAAGAAGTGGGGATGTCGACAAAGGGCGTAATGACATTCTACTGATGAAAACCCATCATGTTGACAGGAAGGGAGAAGTGCTTTTCGTGAGGTGGCAAGAGGCGTTGGCCATCCACTCGGAAGCCGAGAGAGAAGCAAAAGCCTCAGAGGCCCTCCCTCCTTCCTCCTTTCTTCTTTCTTCTTCCTCTTCCTTTTGAATCCTTTGTGGCAGGCCATGTGCTCAAATGCTTTGATCACCGCTTTTGGCCGCGCTACAGAGTGGAGACGTGCTTTGCAGGCGAGCGTTGCTCTTGTCCTTGCGCTGCCAAACACAAGTGGGAAGTTTGCAGCGCAAGTAGTGCTATGTTTTGCTTGCTTAGGACTGCCCATTTACCTTGAACTTTGCTGGACTCTTGTAGAGATCGCTTTCGACGGGACTGGAGGCATTCGAAGCCCTGACGGAACGTGAGAGGCCAGAAGACAGTTGCAAGATAGTCCCTGGAAGACAGCAGCAATGTAGCTGTGTTCTGCTCGGCCTTCGATGGCATCAATCCTCGTTCATAATTCCAGTTAACCATTTGCTGGTGCTGAAGTGCATTTCCATTCGTATCTTGGCAGAGCGACAGGCCGACGGTTGTCACATGCAATGCCCTCATCTCTGCTTTTGCAGAGGGCTCCCAGTGGCCCCTTGCACTGCAGGCTCTGGACATGCTTGTCGTTCGGTAGGGTTTGACTGGATTGCTGTGCAGCAGCATGTGCAAGTCAGCTGCGGCTTCTCATTGAAGGTGCTTCAAAGCTTGCCGCAGAGAGCTTTGACACCAACAGCCAGGAACTCATGACAACTGTGGCTGAGAGCCACCATCACAAACCTGCAAACGTTCAGGTTGTGACCATGAATGCGGCCCTTCACGCCCTGGCTGGAGGCAGCCACCATGCGGCTGCACGCAACTTGCTAGGACAGGGTGTTGGAAGCCTGGGAAGGGATTCATGCAGTAGCTTCAGCAAGCGTGCTTTGGCCAGATGCACAGGAAAAATGCCTGCTTTTCAGCTTCAGCCAGACTGTTGGAGCTTCACCGCCGTAATGACCGCCTGCACTCGAGCGACATGTGACTCAGCAGCAGCTAGCAAGAGGAGCAAGAGTTTGAAGCTGAGCACGGTTGGGTTTGCCGTCCTTAATTGCATGCGTTGACCAAGGAGGTTCATGAGCAGTTCTTATTCCTTTACAAGGTTTGTTCGCAGGTAAAAGGTTGCTGCGGCTGCGAGTTCGCACGAAGAGCACCAATCCAGGCAGACGCAGCAGTTCTTGACACAGCACGTCTGGCTGAGCATCTGTGCGTGCAGGACATGTGTTGTGAAGGCATTCTAAGGGTTGCAATGTGCTCTCCACGCTCTTGTGCAAGGTTGGCAGGCAACATGCGGCTTGTCTGAACTGGATCACTGTGGAAAGGAAGTCTATAGTCCATGTATTGGCAAAGGTGAGCTACTGACTGAGATGATGAGGAAACAAATCGACCCAGGTGCAGCAGAGAAGGCAATTCGAGTTGACAATACAATCTTGATCTGCCAGACCTCTACAGCATCAACAACATGATGTCAGCTCTGGCTGCATCACCAAGATGGGAGGAGGCCTAGAGAAAACTTGGCTTCAGAACGAACGGGCCTGCAGTGGGGCCATCTGGTCAGGTAAGAATTCTTGACAGTTTCCCGTGTTGAAAGCAGGCGCTGGTAGTGCTCAACAACATGCCGCGACTGAAGCTGGTACCTGGCATGCATGCAACGGATCATATGATTTTTGTGATGCTTCGGGGAACGTTCGAGGCTCCCGATGTTCTGAGCTACAGCGCTGTGCTCGCGGCTCGCATGCAGGCGGGGCGCTCATTCTGTTTAATAGCTGACAGCTTCCAGCAGCCGCTAGTGTTCGAGATGAAAGTTCACGCGGCGTGTAGATGTAGTCAAAGGTAGTTTTCCGATGGGACGAAGTGTAGCCGTGACATGCCACTTAGTCATCTCTTGAGGGGCCCGTAAGTGGCCGTGTGAGAGGTTTCGTGCTCAGGGAAAGCCCATCGGAAGTCCACTGATGCTTTTAATCCTTTGCGAACCGGACATGCAGCATCCAAGTGGTGAGTGAGTGAGTGAGTGAGTGAGTGAGTGAGTGACAGCTTCCAGCATTGCCAAGCCGGTCGAATCAGGCTAGAAAGGTAGACAGCGCATGCTCGTGCTCTTTCAAACTCGATTGTCACAGGGCTAAGACACCTCGTTTCCTGAGAGGTCGTTTTTGAGGGCCATCCGGCACCAAATCGGGGTGATATCTGAAGTCGGGAGGATCGTTTTGAAGCCCCGGTGATGCGACTGGCCGGAGGCACTTCATGGGGTGCTCTTGGCAGAGAACATGGGCACGACTACGGTCATTGAGCGGTTAGAGGTTAGAGGCCGCGAGAGGCTGGACGGCAGGTCGCATTCGCCGTCAAGGCATCGCTATCATGGATCTCCTGGCCGGGGACGCCGCCTTCATGGCTTTTTTGGATTGGGCAGCAATCCCAGGCAAAGTGGCAGAAGCTTGATGCTGTGGTGTCAAAGTTGGCTGGCCTGTGTGGCGGTTGCCGCGGGCTCGGGTCCCTCTGAAGGGTCTGGCTGGGCGCCGCTGATGCCGTGATGGGTAAAATTGTGGGTCTGGGCAGCGGACGCCGCTCCATTAGGGGAGCTGGTGGTCATGTTGGCGAAAGTGACATTGCGCAGTAAACCTGGGTGAAATGCTGACGTGTGGGCTCCTCATCGCAAGAACTGAGGAGAAGGTGACAGGCCTCCAGGAGCCCGGTGCAACAAGGCTCTTGCGGCTGAAAGTGGATTTGATGGCCCCCCAGTTTCAGTCCCAGCTTGAGCAGGCATTAAGTGTCCTGCAGATACCCAAGAGCAAGCGATTGCGGTTCGCTCACTAAGCCGTCGTAGTGGCTTCGTGTTTCCTTTTACGTGGAGTCAAGTTGGCAAACATTCGCTGCATAGATCTGACGCTAAAGCATGAGGCCACAGCCACACTAGAGCTGCCTGTGTGCAAGATACTCAGGCAAAGGGCCGTGCCCGTACACGTGTGTGTACTTGTCAACCCCAGCACACTGTGAGGCAGTGACCCATCGTTCGTTCATGGTTACGCCGTTGCAGAAATGTTCATGCTCCAAAAGCTATCGCTATCGACCGTTGTGCGTCGTGCACGCGCTCATCAAGTCGTAACGTGCAATCTGCACTATATGTTGAAGCCAGGTTTTTTTCAGGGATTTGACCGGGGAAAATCCCCGAAAATCCGGGTACATCATTTGAGCCTTCGGTAATACTTGGATTGGCAAGATGTTTTACATAATTTGGCATACAGGACCAGGCCGGAACCAGGAACTGGCCCATGAAACTTCTTTTTTTAACAAGAAAAGGGGCAAACAACATATGCGATTTTAAAAACATAGACCGCAAATCATTATGATTTGATTGCCACACTGCTTGACATTTCTGCATCTCACACGCAGCGACCACTGCGTGCCTGCGCTTCATGTTGCTTTCATAACGCCATTTCACGCACAGGGGCTGTGTTAAATGCAACAGTGTTTTTCAAGGATCCACACCCAGAAAAAAATGCCTATGCAGGTATTTGGTCCTGGAAAAAGAGCAGAACGATTTTGTCCCACGGCAAAAGCGCTTTGAACCAGAAGGCCTGCAAACAACATGCGTGATTTTCAAAAATAAGGACCATGAACCACTGCAATTTGATCGCCAAATTGCTTGAAATTTATGTGTCTCACACGCAGCGACCACTGCGTGGTTGCACTTCATGTTGCTTTCATAACGCCATTTTACGCACAGGGACTGTGTTTAATGCGACAGTGTTTTTCAGGGATCCGCACCCAGAAAAAAATGCCTATGCAGGTATTTGGTCCTGGAAAAAGAGCAGAACGATTTTGTCCCACGGCAAAAGCGTTTTGAACAAGAAAGCCGGCAAATAACATGCGTGATTTTCAACAATAAGGACCGTGAATCATTGCGATTTGATCGCCAAATTGCTTGAAATTTCTGCATCTCACACGCAGCGACAAGCGCATGTCTGCAGCTCACTTTGCTTCCATGCCGGCATTTTATGAGCAGGAATCATTGCATTTTTGTGGTTCCTGCCTTTTGCTGCAGATATCATGAGCAGCATGGAGCACGCACACACACAAAATTCAGCGCATGGAAGTTGTCATTTGCCACATGCGTGCTAACAGGTAGAGGCGTCATGCGTTCATTGCTGCTGAAACACATCTATATAGGGAAGTTTGGGCATGGGCAAAAACAACGCTGCATCACCACTCCACATTCATACAGGTGTTTAAAACACAAGATGTCATGTTGGTATGCCCTTTGTCACATGCATTGCGCAGGCTGAAAGGGCGTCATGTCTTCATGATGGTTGAAAATACAAAATTGGCCTGATGCCACCGGTCACTGTGCGAATTGTGTGCAAGGATGGTATTGCACGACGCAATCAATTAACCTGCTGCCATTACAACGTGTAACTACCCAACAATGCAGCGAGGTACCGGTTTTTTTTGCGTAACAAGTAGCGAATACTTAATCGGCGGCTCCCTGATTGCATGCACGACACGGTCTGGCACACGCATGGCTAACTTCTAGAGGCAGTCCAATCACGCATTTGCTCCAGCGGTGTGTCTCGCGCAACCGAAGCCCATGAGACCAGACTGGCATTGCAACAAGAAATTCTGGTTCGAGTGGTCCT
>CAJNIZ010013313.1:11230-99172 GCA_905231905.1 Symbiodinium pilosum
GAAATTGCCAAAGAATAAAAACCAAAACGGTCTGTGGCAAGATTTTTGCGATTTTCACGGATCAGGGATTCTCGGTTTCTGCTGCGTGCAGTGGCTGCGCGGTGACTTCCTTTTTAGAGTCATTGGCCGCCATTAAGTCCGAGAAGCAAATAATACCGTGTTGTGATACGTTTTTCTACATCGCCCTTTTTGTGTTGTCTGTTCTCCTGCAGTCGTGCAAGTCGATAACATAGTTCCGGGGTCATGACCCTTTTGATCGGTTGCCTTCCTTACACATCGAGGAAAGTCAGTGAGCGCAATAAGAAGCAGGATAACCTGCCAAATCGGTCTGCTCCCTGCATGTGACATAATAGAATATGCCTAGACCCGCGTTCACTCCCTTATGTGTTGCTTTGCAGGTTTTTTTTTGTGTCTTTCTTCAGTGTTCAAAGTGACAGAGACGAACTGTCCGCTTGAGCTACAGGGGTAATGCTCGAAGCAACTGTGATCTCTGTGTACTATAGTTCTGTAGCTCTTGCTGTCCAATATCTCACCGCTCGTATGGCATGATGACTTTTCCTATTCTGTTATGGAAGGCCGCCATCGGTGAGGCCAACTTGGCAGTGCTGCAGGGAGGCGTGAATTCGGTATGCAAGTAGCAGTCTGTGGGGTAGACGTTGATTGTGCTGGTGTTTGTGCCAGTTCAGGTCAAACGTAACACCGCTACTTGGCAGCGCATGCGGTATATGGCACCATGTTGGTCGCTGCACGACGCTGCTTGGCTTCATCCATTGCTGAGATACTGGTTTACTTGGCGTGCACATCAGACGGACTTCTTGCTTGCTACCGTTTGTAAACCATGTACGCCAGTGTAGCCCTTGAGGACGACGACGTGAGACCCGCCGTCCAGCCATTTGCATGCCAGGGCGACTGCGGCGAAAAGCTGCACTTCAAATGTCGAATGAAGCTTATCCTGTGTGACCATGCCTGCAGATATCTCGGAATGTGGCACATGACTGACTCTGCCCACAAGTACATTGGCGATGCCATGAAAGTCACATTATGATTACATGGAGCACCCATCTTCTGCCTCACGGTCTTACTCGTCGGTTGGAACCTCTTCCCTGCAAAGCAACACGTTGCGAGGCCGCTGGTCTTCCTGCTGGAAAGCGCGCCGATGAGGAGGAGCCGACCGCGAAAGAAGAGATCTAATTTTCGAGTTCAGTGGATGCTTCTCGCCAGATCTGCTTACCGGACATCTCATCGGATGCTTGTCGAGAGCCGCTTGGACCACACCCGTGAAGAGCTGCTGCCATGTGAAAGATTAGTGAGGGTCAGAGGGCCGGCCAGAAGTCCATGAGAGGTATCAGATTTAGATTTGATAGACTGTGCCATTTCTCAGAGGCCAGCTCAAATGGAAGCATACCTGAAGGCTGCCTCTAGTGATCTGGCTAGATCTCTGCACCAGTTCTGGTCACTGTCATCGCATTTCATAAGACGTCTAGATGGCTATGAAGTTCAGACACGCAAGGCAAGCACCTTGCCTGAAGGTCAGAAGCACGAGTGGCTCGACCAGCGCGTGAGGAGCGTGTTGCCGGATCAATATGCTGCGATTACACATTTAGTTGCGGTACCTTCTCTCCATCTCTCTCTATTCCAGCTGCCGAGCGGCCTAGCCGAGAGCTTGTTGATCAAGGTCTTGACCCTTCATGAATGGAGACGGGTTACAGAAATCTCAGCACAAGCGTGCTGCAGGACTTCCTGGAAGTTTCCAGAAAATGTTCTGATAGAGGCCATGGGTCCAAAGTGATCCTGTTCAGCAATAATTTGCCCAATTCTATTCAAGCTTCCCTATGTCTTTGGACTGCTCAGGCGATTGATCAAGAGCCTGTTGCATCTCTGCCCCAAAGCCCGGCCCAAACTGTGCCTGCACTCGCCCATGCCAACAGCAAAGGGACAATTCTGAATTCGAACATCGCGGCCAGCCTTACCCTTCCATTCAGGATTTTCTTGCGCTTTGAAATAGCAGCCGCCAGATTTTCTGGCATCTACAGAATCTACAGTTTGCTTTGTTTCTGGCGCGGTGAGGAGCCTGGGCTGGCATCGCGGGACGACTTCGTTGGAGGTGTGTTCTTGACTCTTCATATCTCTAGACTCTAGACTTGTTTCTCGGAGGTGATGCTTAGAGAAACTCGTTTCTTGATTTGCAGGGCTCGCGCCTGGCTCGTCAGTGCGCGTGCGTGGCCTCCTGGGAGACTCCGCGGCTTGCTCAGCTCGCTGTTCAGCTCGCAAGCCCCCTGTGACCTGTTGGTCTGTCGGTGGTTTGCACAGGTGTGCTTTTGCTTTAACTGCGTTTGCATGGCGTTCAGCCCCCCATCTGTTCAGCAAGTGCATACGAGGGAATGATTTTCAAGCGGGATGGTGGGTTGGGCTTGTATCTTCAAGGCATAGCAAAGATGTAGGCGAGCAAACTAATGGGCACTGACGACATTGCTGTACTTGAAGATGTTACCTTGGCCGGCTGACGTGGCAGTGGTCTTTTTGAACTTAGCATCAATGCCAGTGCCTTTACGGTGACATGACATGAAGGCAGGGGTTGACGGCGTGTTATATGGCTATCGTCACGAGAGGCCTTGCGAGCCGTGCTGGTAGCTTCAATAGGGATGATGCGACCTGCGCGCTGCGCGCAAGGCGTACAGCACAGGGAAAGAATCTTGATAAGAAACCGGCTACCTCAACATTTGTGATTCATCAACTCTACCTCAGCCTTGTGCTTTTGGCCTGTACTGCGCATGGGGCGGCTCTGAGGGCCGTCATGCTCCTTCCGAAAGCTTCTCTGAGCTTTCGTCCAGGTCCAGCTTTGCTGATCTGTACTAGGGGGGTGTGGGGGAGGGGAAACCCCCAAAAGTGGTCAAATTTGGCCGTGTTTCGTGGGCCAGACCCAGCGGCAGGAGGGTTTTGGGGAGGCCTCCTTTCGCCCCTCGAAACAGGGGTCATGAGGGGTCTGTTTATGTCCGGTTTTGGGGTGCCGTTTCGGGTGCCGTGGAGGCCGTTTGGGACGCCAGATGGCAGGTTTTTGGGCACGTTGCGCGGAGGCCGTTCGCGCTCCGCCGCTTCATGAAAAAATGCACGTGCTGGTATGCACCCTGCTTGAAAGCTTTCGTCCCCTCCCCGCGGGCGCAAGTTGATTGGTGGGAAGATTGTTTTCCTACCTGCAGCCGATAAGGCTACAAGGCCATGTCGTGTTGTGTTTGGAATCGGGTAGGACAGTTGCAAGGTCATCGTGTGCCGAAGTGTGGCCATATTGTGCCGCAGCAAGGGTCAAATTGAGTTGTTCCGAACACTTTCTAGCATTATTTGCTGTACTTCAGGGCCACTCGCATGAAGACGCAGCCGAAACTGCTAAAACAACTTCCAGCCCGGAGCAATGAGGCCACCAGGCTAAACGGTGAGAGAGGTGCCGGACACCAAGCCTCACACGCTTCGGCCATTTCAGGAATCAGCGTTCGGAATTCAGTCGCAGATGTCCAAGGTCCTCGAAAGCTGGAATGCTTCTTCCAACCGCTGGACCGCTGCACATCATGAGCTGTGGTAACTCTTGCCATCTCTTGAGCGGCTGATGGGCCTGATGGGAGGAACGTTCGGTTTCGAAGCGGAGAGGTGAAGGCCTTGCGGGCCGAAAACTTGGATGAGGCAGAGGCCGGGGCTGCAGATGGCCGCAGATAGGCAGGAGGTATCTAAATTCTAGACGGGCGCAGTAGCCTTTCTTGCAAACTTGCAAAAGAGAGGGCTTCTCACGCAGATAATGCGAGTTGCCTTGCAAGCTGCAAACTTTTGTGGGGTCAGTGAAAGTTTGCTCGCACTTGAGTGTGAGGTGGCGGGAGGCCATGCTTCACAGAAGGCTGGGCTTGATTCCCGAGCACTTGTACTGACACGGCTGCCGTACATTCGTCTTGGCGTGAGCCTGAACCAGCAATCCCACATTAGCATGGATGCACGAACAACGCAAGGTTGAACTTGGTATTCTGGCAATGTACGCTCTAGCATCCTTCCTCTGGTCGAGGCTGTCGGCAACAGTATTCTTTCCTCAGGAAGGCATTTGCAAGACAGGACGGTCCGTCTCCAATAATCTCCAAACAAATTGGGTGGCCATTCTGCCAAATCAAACTGGGTGACACGGCTAAATTGCATCGTGGCTCTGGCACCCCAGACTCCAGCTAACGTTGCTGCTAAGGCCATGGCAAGACACAACTCTCCAGCCTAGCGCTCCGCACATCTTTTTCTCGCCTCGCTTCATTCATTGTAACCAAAACTGCCATTTCAAAAATTCCATAGTGTTGACAGCATTCATGCCCACAGTACCTCGGATCACTTTGTACGGGATTCCGCTTTGCCAGCCAGGCTGCGCCAACGCAAACAGCCGAGTCTCTGAAGGACCTCACAGGTATAGCAGGAAAAACAGCTCGCAAGCTTGTAGTGCTGTCGCATGGCTGACTCCCAAAATTGAATCTCGTTGGTTGTTGGGTGAAGTGACTAAGTCGGCGCAGGAAGCTCTGGAAGATCCACCGCTGTTGGAGGCAGCCAGAAGCAGAGTTTCTTGCATATGTGGCCTGCGGACGAGATGTAAACCCAGGCAGCTCGAATAACACAGGTGTTCTGTGTTTGTGATGCCCTGGCAGATCTGGAGCCGTCATCGTGAGAACTCGGAGCGAGCCAAGGCAATGTGAGATTGCACTAAAAAGCATAGCATGAAGGCCGCTCAACATGTTTCCTAGGCAGCGAAGAAGATCCTTGGTGGGATCGACGCGTGCGCCCCTTCCGTTTTTACTTCATGCATTGTGCATCCCCCGGATCAGACAGTAGCCAATGACACATTTTGGGGATGAAAACAGGGACTTTTCCCTTTGCTAGCACTGCTACGAAGCTCACCCACCCCCCGATTTTTCACGACCTAGAGAGGCCCACCCCTAACGAGCACTGTGTCAACAACCACATGAACAGTCCCTTTAGTGGGCCAGAAGACTAGTTTCAGCTGTTGCTGCTGCAGGCCCTTGAAGAAACTTGATCTGAGTGTCCCCCCGGAGCTGCTGGAGCAGGCAAATCATTGCAAAGCCATTGCCAAACTTGTCCAAGTTCTCCCAGCCAGGCCAAAAGGAGTGGAGGGCCAGGTGCCTGAATGTCAGTTTACAGCACTGAGTGATGTGAACGCATTGCAGCATGTGGATTGGATTTCTGTTGTATGCGATGCAGATGGCGGCGTTGACTTGGATCCCGACTCGCGTTTACTGGCTTCTGTCTGGGCCAACGTTTGCTGCGTGTGGCAGCGCGTTGGGCTCGCCTGTACCTGGTTGTGTTTTGCAAGGTCCAAGATGAGCGAATAGCCCTGGACGACTTGGACTCGGATCTTCAGCATGGACCTTATCAGGAAAGTATGACAACAGTCGGGCAGGGGACAGGCGCATTCAAGCAGAGGCTGCGTGCTTCTGGGGTCACCACTCGCCGGCCCGTGGCAAGGCATGGCGACTTCACATAGAGCCATGTCAGTTCAGATTTGGGGTGCTTGAACTTATTCAATTTCTGACCAGGCGGGGCTGAACAGTTCAGCTGTGTCAGCGGGCGCCTTGTGCTCAGATGCGGGACACAGAACAGCCACGCTGCCGCCATGCATCATCAGCTTGCCGTTTGAGATGGCTGGAATCGAAGTGATCGAATTCACAGTCAGACAGCAAGAGCCGTCAAGAGCTGTGCTGTACAGAATTTGGCGAAAATCGCCATTTGCACAAGCCACAAGGCTGGAGATCCAACATGGTGCTGAAAGGCAAGTTGCAAACCACTTCAAGTCTTGGAGGGTCACTATGCACTAAGTCACTATGCCCAAGACTCCTTGACTATATCTTGGTATTCAAGCAGTCTTGGTTTCCGCTCCGCAAGGCTTTTGGCGCCAGCTGAGCCTTGCAACTTGACAGACAAACACGCAAGTACTGGGATGCAAATGCCCCAACTAGCCCCCACCCTAGCCATCCTAGCCATCCTAGCCCAGCCATGAAAGAGACGCCGACCTTACCTAGACCAGAACGTGCCGCCTTTGCGGAAGACAGAATACGTGCCATCACCACGCAACTAGGTATTGTATATAGTAGGTCGTCTAAAAGCGCCGTCTGACTTCTGAAAAAGCTTGCAGTTAATGAAGGAGTTGAGTAGTCAAGCCTCAAGTCCAGTAAGTCCAACAGCAGCAGATGCGTCGACGCAATAGCCGCTCAAGAAGTCCTCTGAAGCTGCAGCCGCGTCGATCGCGTGACAACCGGCCGCCGGGTACATAGCACGGCGTGGTCTCAGTTTGCTCAGATCTAAGAGTTAGAGGAGCAACTCACCTGTGCTCAGTCCTTTGCGGAGCCGCGGTCCGCGCCTGGCCGAAAACGACCGTGGTCGTGACCGGCGGCGTGCCAGAACCCCATGGTAAGACAGACGATGTAGCCGTGCAACCTTGGCATGCTGGAGTCTTCCGGAGCTTGTCGCTGAGTCCAGAGACAGACCGCATCGGCAGCCGGCTCAGCTTTGGGATTCGGCTCTTTCCTTAAGGGCTTCCCACTTAGCCATGCTTGGCGTTGCCCCCAGAGATTCCACTTCACTTGGCACGAATGGCATCGTCAATCATAACTTGCTCTTGCGTGCTACAGAAGAAACAGATGCACTGTGCAGTTGCTGCACCTTGCTAGCATCTTCAGACCAGCACAAGCGGAGCAGTGGGGCAGCTTTTTTGAAGGTCCACAGTTATTGTGTTGTAAGCGTGTCTGCATTACATAAAGTAGCTGTCGAGATTAGCTGGTGTTGCTGCGACTCAATGATCTAACTTTCCTGTTCGGTGGCTTGCCTGGGGCTTGTTTGCTCGATTCCCATCTTGCAGCCAATTCACCAATTCACTGCTGTGTTGTCTGGACAGGTCCTGTTCTCGATCGCGGGGCCGTCAAACAAGACAGACAAACAGGACTCAGGGGGAGATGTGAGTCATGCTTCCGCGGGGAAGGGCGTGAAAGAGCGCTTAAATCCAGTCCCGGGCCATCAGGGAAGCACTTCCTCGACGCCGGCGCAGCGAGGAAAAGCGAGCCCCGGAACCAGAGCCGGAGAAGCCGGAGCAGCCGGAGCAGCAGGAGAAGGAGACCCAGGGCATCCAAGGGCCAAGATCTCTGTTCCATGTTCCTCACGCAAGCGCGTTTGTTGAGCTCAGCATGTGTCGTATGAAAGTCACTGCGAGGAGGCCCGCAGGCCGCGCCGGAGCAAATGGGACGACCGAGGACAGATCGCACGTGGTTGTTGGATGTTGGTCTGTGTGCGTATCCAGGCCCTCCTCTGCAAGGAGATGGCAACTCTCCCTCAACCGAGACTCTACCGGACTGGCTCAAGGAAGCGAGCTCAAACAAGCCAAGTCCCATCAAACGCTTGAGATGCCGAATTCCTTCGTCAGGATTTGGAGGGCCCTATATCGGGCAAGCCAATTCCGAGCCCTGGCTTGCAAACGTCAAGACGACTCCCAGGTTGCTTCATCTCTGACAGGGCAAGAGCCTGGGCTCTGACTGAGGCAGCTTGTGGTTCCGGGCCCCACAACGAGCAGGTGTGGTTCCAGCCGGCAAACCATCGGTGCAGGAACATGTGGGAAATACAGCTTCACGAGCATTGTCAGGTCGCAGCTTCCAAACTTGCTCGGGCAAAGGCTGGACAGTTTGGGCAGTGCAAGCTGTCCTTGAAGCAATGTCACACAAGGGGATGTTCAGATCAGCAATGACATCGTAGCAATTTCGCATATGCAGGCATCAGCCGTGGGCACAGCAGACTCGATAGATGTTCCAATGGCATGCAGGCACAAGACCATGATGCTGAAGGCGGTTCAGATCAGAGTCCTGCTAGGGAGAGGAGGTGAAACAATCAAGAGCATTTGCTTTTGGCTCAGTGGCATTTGGCGAGGCGGTAGGGACACGTGCATGCTGCCTTCTTGACTGCACTGCGGCGTATTCCCACGAGTTGGATCTGCTAAGGCGAAAGAGCAAATGCGGAGATCAAGGTAGCTGGCAAGAGTTGAGAGGGAGTGAACTGCTTCTGTCTGGCCGAGAGTACACGTATGCAGCCTTTCCATGTCTGCTGGCTTTGCGCCAGCATTGAAATTTTCATTGGATGAAATGTGGAGCATGTTAATTTGAAAGCTGTGAAAACAAACGTGAGCCACACGCGAATCCTTCTCTTGCGGGCATGTCTGAAATGGCTAGAAAATCGTGACCGTAAAGTTCACGTTGTTTGTTTACTTTTTGGTTTTCAACGGCGTTGTTTTCTATTCAAACTCTTCATGCATCCTTCGCGCTTTTTAGCGTTTGTGTCGCTTTGTTCTGCGGTTGTTTGACTCCTCGTTTTCACGCGCTTTCCAAGTGCTTTTCACGTTCATGAGAGGCTGGGCCTTGATTTGCTGTGAGGGCCCAAGATACATTTTGACTTGGAAGCACGTGAGAACGCAAAAACGGAAGACACCACGTGGAACACACAAAAACCAGTCAAGACAAGTCGTAAGACAATCTAATCCACAAATATGTGTTAAAGGGTCACGATTCTTGGTACGTCTTTTTCATGGCCTCTGGTAGTTCGTGTCATCGCCTTATTTGCCAGGTTTAGAGAGACAGAGTCTCTGGGACGAAGTGGAGACCTCTTGAA
The DNA here is from genome assembly GCA_905231905.1 of Symbiodinium pilosum. Classification (NCBI taxonomy): domain Eukaryota; class Dinophyceae; order Suessiales; family Symbiodiniaceae; genus Symbiodinium; species Symbiodinium pilosum. Next base: position 19,904 of record CAJNIZ010013313.1, read on the forward strand.
GTTCCAAGCCGGAACAACAGAGGTTCCAGACTTCAAGTAGGACATACGAGGTGGGTGCTGTCTGGAAATCAAAGGGGTCCTCTGTTCCCGTTATCAAATAGGAGAGCTCCAATAGTTCTTACAATAACAAACGGAGCCCCTCTTACAATGCTCCTTCTCTGTCACGCAAGCTATCCCTGCGATTTGCTTTAGAGAGTGATATGTCACTATTTGAAGGGTTGCACAGGCTCCTCCACGGAGGGTTCCAGCTTTCGTCCCCCCGCAGTGATTAGAAGTGTCTTAAAAAAGGAGGTGGCGTAGTCCTGAAATGACATGGAGTGGCCAGTGAAATGGTATAGATGCATCCGAAACGTATTTAAATTTACTGAGTTGCTGGTGGTACCCCTTCTGGCACCACACGCTGCAAGCAGCACAGCTGCTTCCTACAGAGGGTTAAGGACGCCGTGGCCTCACAACAGTGCCTGCTACATTCCTGCCAGAGACGAGAGGCGGTACGACAGGGGAAGAAGTCGCCAGCTGCCAACCGAATATCAGATCAAGAGGGGTGTACTGAAGGAGCACGCTGGGCAGGACCACGCATGCATTGGATTCGTCATGGCATGGCCCTGTGTTTGAAGCTTGCCCTCTCGAAGATGGCCGCAGGACTTTTTGATGAAGTACTGCCCCTGAAGATGGTAGCGGTCGTAGCGATGAGAGTTTGGGATTTGTTGGGTAGAAAAAACAATCAGTAGAGCTCGTAGTTTGGAGAAGCAAGCCCGACCAGAACAGCACACTCATTTGTGCGGCTGATTGATGTCAAAGTATCTTGGCGCCTCCGAACCTCTGCTGATTGAAGCGGCGCACAGCAAGCATGGGATGCGAGCTTGCGCAGAAGTTTGAACAAGTGTTTGAGAGGATTCTGCGTTGCTGACTGCTGTTTCTGCCTTTTTTTGATCCCGTTCATCTTTGCATAGCTCGGGTGCATGAGATATGGTCAGGATGAATAACTCGGGGTAACAAGACTCTGGCGGCGAGCACAGTTAATCGGCCAGGTTGATCACGACCGCGTTGCCGAAGAAGGTTGCTTGCTGCCTGCCCAATCTTGCACGGAGTTGGCATGTTCTTGGCAACAGGTGAAGTCACCATCGTTGGGGAGATAGAGAAAGCCGAAGCTCTCATTCGAGAGACTTTGGCGGCCAAAGGCTCTGACTGCAAGTGTTCGTAGCGGGCTGGATCACAAACCAGACTTGCAACCCGACTTGCAACCAGACTTGCGCCAGGTTGCCCGCTCCCTGAGGATGAGGCCAGGCAGCCCGACGAAACGGACCTGGTGGTCCCACCGGATGTCGTAGGCTCCTTGCGCTGTCATTGTGTTTTTGCCTTTTTGAATGCTAACCATACCTCCAACACAAATGGCAGGGCTCTTCATCGGCAAGGGTGGCGAGCATGTCAAAGCCTGATGCTCAACAAATTGGAAGAACGAAAACATTGGTATGCTGCTGCAAGTGCGGTGTCAATAACATCTGCCTCGCCATAGCCTGCAAAGAGACGGGAACCTGAGCAAGCCAAACTGTGGACGTCGCAACTGTAGGCCATTCGAGAAGCTTGCGGCGGAAGCCTGTTCATCGGAGTCATCGCTCCTATTGAAGGGAACGGTCCCCACAAAATCCAGATCATTGGAGACCAGAGAGTGGCTTGCCAAAATTGGATCGCTGGATTTCCAGGAAGGCAATCACGATGAGATCTACATGTGCTTGACTGCCGTAGCACAGGCCTCGAAGCTTTTTGTTCTGTATTTTCAAAAACATCTTGAGGAGAAAGCCAAAGCCATGGTACGCCAGCGACTGAAGGCACTTGAAACAATTCCACAAAACCATTCGTAAAAGAGTCAGAATCTGCAGGAGCTGAGGGAGTCGGAGGACATGAAATCCCGATCTCTGGATGTGCCCGCTTCTTGACCAGCAGAGTTCAGAGAGTTGTCGGCCTCCCCGGGGTGTGTTTCTTTCAGATATCCACCACTGTGTATTGGGTACTAATGCGTACTGCTGATCAGCCAGATCATGATATAAAAGCAGTGCCGCGCCGTAACAGGAGAACGCTTGTGCAGGCTTGTATTGCTCGGTAGGCCTTACCTTGGGTGGCAGCTGAGGTTGCAACAAGCTGGCAAGGCCTTGCCACTCCGCACCTTGGCACTCGTCTAACAAGGGACGTGAGCTAGGTAAAAACACAGACATAAGTTATAGCCTCGCCAGGTTAGGTATAAGCTACATCCCCTTATAGATCTTCTAGTTACCGTTTTAGAATCAGTAGAACGAGTCCTTAATAAAACAATCTACACGGGACTTGAGCGCTTTGGGCTGAGGCAAAGCTTTGGGCCGAGCCCAGGCCAAGGTCAGAACGCGATGAATTGTTTGAAAGTTTGAAAGTGAAAGTTTAAAGTTTGTTAGCTTCGTTTGCTTTGCACGTTTACACCGTGTTTACACATGTTTACTTCCCGTGTCCAGGCGGGATGCTTCGGCCTAACTCGCCCCTTTCACCCCTCCCACCTGGGCGCATACCTCTGCGAGCTCCGGTGCCGAATCTGCCAATCCGGCCCGCTGCACCCATTACGCCCATGGTGCCGCTGAACCCGGTGAGCACGCCCGGCGCATTTTCTGGCGCACACGGGCGCCCGGTGGTCCGGCCTCGAGCGCAGGCTGCACCCACAGCGCCCCAGGGGCCATCGCCATCCACCCCGAACCATCCGAACCTCAACAACATCCCTCCAGCGCAGCGGCTCCTGGCGCAAGCCACGTCGCTCGGTGACATTCACTATCGCTTGATTTTGCATCGCAAGATTCGCAAGCTGGGTGACTCAGCCGCTATTTCAGGAAGCCAGCGCTGGAGAGCACGTTGCCCGAGATTCCAAGCTGGGACTTCGGAACTGGACATGTGCTCAGAAGCTGAGACATATGCTTACGCGTGAACACAAACAACGTGCACTCCTCTTCCAGGCTCCGATGTGTTTCAGCCCATGTTAGACGAGGGCGATGTGGAAGCCGAGGAAGAGGCACCTGCTGTGTCCAGGCATGCCATGCGAGCACCAAACAAGTGCACTTGATGCAGGAGAATCCTTGGGCTGGAATTGCAACTTGGCTGCAGCAGTGCAGCGTCGGGGGTCCGGGTAGGATCAAAAGGCACATGACAACATGACAAGTTGACTTTATTGCTTCGTAATTTCCTCCACCCACCTCAACGGCTTTGCTCGTGCTCATCGAGAATGTTTGCTGCATGAAGCCATGTGGGTATTTCTTCAAATCGGGACTCTCAGAATCCCTATATATCCCTTGAATTCCCATGGGCGCGCCTTGTTTCAAGAAATTCCCTGTGCTTCTACCGTGAGACTGCCCTCGAAGCTTGGCATACCAAGTGCCTATCTGGGACTTTCTCAAAAAAGGGGGCCTCTAGGAACCCCAAGATACGTACAGGGTTTAAAAGGGTGTAAAAGGGGATTACAGAGGTCCTTACTGTGGATTATACAGGGATTATTTTGAGAAACTCCCATCTCAAGGTCCCAGAGTGTGAGCTGCCAACTTGAGCCAGCTTGTGCGAAATCAAGATGGTACTTCGCTACCAAAGGTCTTGTATGTGTAACAAGATATTGCAAGATATTGATCCCAACCGCGGCGATATGCGTGCAGTGAGTTGTTGTTGATTCTCATTGACCACCGCAGCAGAGTCTCACACTCAGACTAGCTTGCCCTTTGATTAAAAAGCGGAGATTCAACCATTTGTACTTTGAGACAGCCACTCTCTGCACCGAATGCCAGAAACGCCAGGATGACTGGGGTTTGGGGGTTGATCTACAGGTCCTTCGGGGAAGTCCACTTTGGGTTTCTGCGGGTCTATAAGGGAAAAACAAAAGAGAACACTATTTTTCATAATTGTCATTTGGGAACAGGATTTTCGATCATCAAGTTTCCAACCTTCCTTGCTGGACTCTTTGTGCTCAAGCCCACGCAGACCCACGGTCGCAACTCAGCAACTTGGATCAAAAGACTGGTCAAGTTTGGGTCTGCTGCGGGGAGTGTGCAGTTTGATTTAGTTAGTGAGCTTCTGATCTGCGTTTGTTTGGTTTCGGCCACACTCAGAGGTGTATTTGCGCACGGCCAGCCACGGCTTTAGCACCACGCGACCGACTTTTCTGCACGTGAGATCTGAGATGCAGAGCTTTCCATTCCATTTGAAACTTGTATTCAAAGTCTACAAGCTCAGACAAGTTCATCTACACTGCGCTGAAGACGAGACGTGCAACTGCACACAGCTTAGGTCGTGCGGACCGAAGGGCTTGAAGGGCTAGTTGTGCCCTCCATTGTCTGTCAACTCCAGCTTGACATACGCCTTCCCCTCAGCATCTTTCAGCCACTGAACAAGAGCCGACTTCAGCAGGGTGAGTGATCTGAGGATTTCTAGCAAAACAGTCAGAGATAGGCAGAGGATGATGGCACTTGATTGACTGTACACAAATTCCACCAGACCGTTCATAAACTCTGCAAATGGTGGAAATGCTCTCCAATTCCGATTAGTTTTGGAGACCTTTGGCAAGGTCTCAAAACTGAAGAAGCCGGGGTCCTAGTCCCTTCATGCAAATCCACATGCGAGGAGGCTCGCGACCAAGAAGCAGACCGGATAACAAGTGTACTTTTCCTAGTTAAATGGCCCACGTGTTGAATGTGCCTGCAGGGCATGCATCCAGTCCTGTTGGTGCGTGTTGCAAGCGGAGGGGCCTTCAGCGAACAACCGGAAACCATGTCAGAAACTCCCGAAGCAAGGCGCTCCGGCCGCCTACTGAGGCTTTATGTGGCAGCTTTGGGCGCTGCTCCTGGCAGCGCCAGTGTTTGCTGTAGGCGACTTGCAAATTGCATTGCCTCACCGCCTCACCAGCCCTGACCGTGACAGAAACTCATGCTGATGCCGCTGCTGCCGCCACATTGCTCCGTCGAGGCGACACTCTACCACAGAGCACGACGGACACTTGGAATGCATACTGCGGATTCAAGCGATCTTCATCAAGAATGCCTAGGCTGCATAATCTTTGCCCCGTAATATGAAAGGGCTCCCTCCCTGATGTTTATATTACGAACAGTATTTAATTTTTTTCGGGGGGGAGGGGCAGTATTTATCGTACGGCCTGAACAGTAGCGGGGTATTAATATAGTAGGGTGCCATAGAGATCTAGCTAAAACTGGATAAAGATTGATTAGAGCCACAGAAGAACGATTAAGTAAATCGAATCAAAATCCTAATGCAGTCGTAATAAAACCCAGCAAAATCAGAGTAAAAGGCATTGAAATTTAATGAACATCTAAATACAACCAATTCAAAATCGGTTTAAAACGTTCTCAAATCCGTTAAAAGCAGCCTATTTAAAATCTATTGAGAACATAATCAAAATCTAGCTACCAACTAAGATCAATTGACATCTACGTAAAATCTAACTAAAAAAACGATGTTCAATCGCAGTAGGCCAATCAAAGTCGCATTCAGATTCTGTGTAACTTCCCTTTTTTAAAAACCGTTCAAAACCTATCCAAGCCTAGGAAATCAGGGAGATCCCTAATCCGTAAGAGTCGTGCGGCCAGGGATCCCCCCTAATTAGAAGGTGATTCGTACAGCCCCACGCTTAACTGGTTGAGGGCATGCTGCATCATTTAGGACCACCGCCTCCCTAGCCGTAACGTAGGTTGCTTCTTTGTTTTTGGCAAGTACGGCCCGTGGGTGTTCCAAATAAGGTTGCTGGTCTCGTGCAGGAGCTTCTATTCCAAGACTTTGGCGGTACTCATCGCTGCATGCTATTGGAAGCTTAAGGCGCGCGCATCGCCAAAGCCCTAACAGATATGAGGGTCGGCAATAATTTTTCAGGATCAAGACAACACGTTTTCGGAATCAAGCCGATGCTGGGAGCCAACAGCCACCGTGCTGGCTTCTTCCAGTCCTGTGGTCATCTGGTCCACCAGTCCTTCGATTCCGGGTTGCTGCGCCTATATCTGGATTGCCATCAGTGTTGGTTTATCAGAATGATACAGATTTATCCTCCTGAGACGTCTGCGCAAGGGGAGAAGCCTGGCCGCCCCCTTCCACTGAACCTCTCCTCCCTCTCTGAAGCCTGGGAAACTAGACCAAAAACATCGCTGTCGATGTCCTATTTGCTCTATCATGTGCATTGTTACCGCTGTTGCCATTGTTCCTACTTAATTCTTCTTTATTGATATGTTTTCTCTTTGCGTTGGTGGTTGCTTCATTAAATTTGAGGAGTGTCTGTCTGCGATTTATACACACGAAAACTAAATACAACATAAGTTGTTAAGCAGTAGACGCGCGCAAGCTCCTCGCAAGCGCGGCGCAAGGGGGCGCAAGCTTTGGCCTGCCGAACTACGGCTCAACGCAAGCCATGGCGTCAACAGCGCAAATTTAACATTACACGGCGAATTTGCGCAAGCTTTGCGCAAGCTCCGGGCAAGCGCGCATAGCTGTTGGCAGCCTCTATGGCTCCCTCAAAGTCTTTAGCAGCCGCGCGGCGACATTCAAGAAGTGGTTGGTTGCTGGCCAGCTTGCCGTTTGCGCTTCATAGCATGGAGCCATCTCAATTTGTCAGCGTAATGAGCCTGCACGAAAACCATTTTAGCCAAACTGCGCGTGCGCGAGCTCCGCGCAAGCCCCCAGTTCGAGATAAAGGAATATTGGACGACCCCCATTTGTGTCTAGACATAATCGGGCTTCACAACTGTTATGAGAGGGTGGCCAGCGCTGTCGACCTCCCATAGGTGTTAGTCCAAAACAAGTTGTTACTTGCATGCCTTGATTTCTTTGCAGTCTTGTGTATGTTGCGAGTTGTCCTCCGAGGAGGGAAGTGGACACGCGGGGCATGCTTCAGGGCTCAGACCATTGGAAGCACGCCATCACAAAGCTCTGTTCCTGCCATGGGACTTGGTGGGGACGCGCGGTAGGGCCTGGGCAGATCTGGGCAGAGTGAGGGCCCAACTCCGCAAAGCCGATTCCCTCTCTCTGAAGCCCCAACAACTATCCTACATGTCGCTTGGAGTAGGGTCCCCAACCCACAATCCACTTGCTGACCCAATTTCGTCCTGAAACCACAACGACTTTTCGAAACGTTGGGCCGAGGGCCCAAGGCGGAAATTTCCCCAAACGATGTAGGCTTTTGTGTTTGCAGCGTTTGAAGAGCTCGGAAGACTGTCATTCGCAGCATTTGCAGACAAATACTCCACATGTTGTGGTTCTGCAATGTTCTACAGTGAGCTCCACATTCTGTAATATACAAAGCTCTCCAGCTCTGAAATCAACTCCAGAGGCTGAATGTTGACTGCTTCCAGGCTTGGAACGGCTCCAAATGCACGAACTTCACCATCTCAAGCTTGAGACACTTGTAACACTGGAACAGCTCCAAGTGCTGTAGTTACGTTGGCTGCAGTTGTTGAAGGGCTCCAAATGCTGCAGTGCTTACATGTCTTCCAGCTTGCAACGTTTCGACCCTTAGAGAGATCTAATTCTTACAAAGTGCGACGCTCCAAATCTTGTGTTACAATATTCACTGTTCACAGCCCTCGAGAGGTCTTGAAGTGTTGTGGAAGGCCTCATGTCCATCTTACAGTATTCGGGCGAGTTTCAACCCCAACAAACCTTTTGATTCCAACATGCCTCAAGATAACACCTTGCAATACATGTCCACAAGCAGTTTCAGAATACTTCTTCGTTGATTCAGACACATGTGCTTTTTGATCTGTTGGAATACATTTGTTACCGAACTTATAATGCTTCTTGATCCTCTACCAGGCAGAAAGTATTTGTGAATCAGGCCTCATGGGGCAGAAGCAACTGAAGCACTGGGACAGCAGAAGTGACCCAGGACGCCAAGATCAAAGTCATCGCCGGCAGGCTTGCCTCAACTGCACGTGCACCCAACAGGGTTGCTGGACGTATCCGCTCTGGTATCTTGCACAGGCCAAACAGTGCACTACAGATGGAGGCCTACCTGGTATTGCCAAGCAACTGTAAGTACGGGTGGGGTGTGGGAAATGCGGAGCAGATGTGTAGTTTTGCAAGCTGCAGTTCTGCTGGTATGAGGGACCACTCACATTACTGGAGGTGGAAGCTTCCGGAGGCGTCAATGCGGAGGCAGACTCAAAGCCCTAGAACGGAACCACTCAGCTCTGAACACATTTTTTAGGCGAATCTTCATGCAGATCGGCACGAAAGCAGTAAGGACAGAGGCGCAGAAGCAATAACGAGAATCAGCAGGATGAGTGGAGCAAGTACGGAGAGTAACGGAGAGTACGAAGACTGTGCTCGCAGGTGCCCTGACTGGACCTCGCGAAGTCATGCCAGCGCCTTGCACGACTCCCACGTTTGAACTTGAGATTGGTTTTGGTGGATCAAGGTTCGGCATCTTCTGCAGGTGCCACAGCAAACAAAGAGAACGGGAAGTGAGATAGGCAGTCGTTGTTGGTTGCGGCAGGGTGGGCTTGCAACAGTGTCAGGAAACAGCGGCGTGACTCCGCATGCCACTTGCATCACAGCAATTACAGGAACGTGCCTGCGCAAGGCGTGTTTATGATGTTGACGTGATCAAAAAGACCTGGACAGGAGAGGTCAAATTTCCATTGTACCTGTTCTGATGAGCTCTTCAGCTTTTGCTTTTCGTCACGCCTAAAGGGATGCTGACAATGTTGCCTGCGGGGATTGTAAGGGTACCTGCGGTGACTACATTATGGGAGCTGCATGATTCTGAATGCTTCATTCAGGAGATATAGTGCTGACCACAAGCTGGAATGACCCTGAGGTGGCGCAGGCCCGGAATTCGGAGTTGAATGCCCTCCATGCATGCAAAATCTGATGATAGGTACTGCCTGTTGGCAAGGAAGATACCCGCTACTCCACAGATGATGCGAGGACGGAAGAAGCAAGCAAACTGCCAAGCTGTTCAATGACCCTCGAGCCTAATGTGCTTTCCTGCTGCCCCACACCGGCCCTCAATATTCATACACGCCTTTACCTGACGCATAATGTGATGTGTGTGGGTCTTGCAAAATGCAGCACATCAGACTCTGTTGGGCGTGTGGATTGCAATGAATGGCCTGTGCTTTGGATGACGTGTATCAGCGGATGTTCATGAAGCTGCTTTGGATGGCCAGGGCTCTGAAAGGAGACTTGGATACGTCCGTGATGCCTTTCTTAGTCCCGATTATCGTAGTCGTCATCATATCTCGGCCACCCACAGCTCAAAATCATGGAAGCCAGCCTGCAAAACTGCAAGTAGGGACTTGTACGCGGGCTTGAGGCTTACCCCAAGATGCAAGCGTTCCACGACCCTGCAGGAAACTGATTTGGCTGCCAGACATTGGTGTATGGTACTTACTTTCGAAAAGATGTGCGCAGCGTGTTGTTCAGTGGGCGCCTGGGACTCAGGTCACCAACCGAGATTTCAAAAACGTTGAGATCATCTCGTCAAGCGTGAAGATATGGTCGTCAGGCTGGGCTACGAAGGCCTCGAGTTGACAGCCATTTGCAGTCCGGAGAACTGCTGTGTGGAAATCGAAATTCCTCAGACCAGGTAGAGCGCATGCTGGTGACTATGACAAATGACTTTGACACATCTGCCGGTGTCCTTGATAGTCTACAAGCCAACACATGATTTCGATTCTTGTCGCCCAGGCATTCCCCTTCGATAAACAGACTCTGCAAGTCATTGTAGCCTCCGAGAAGTTGATGGCAGACGAGCTCGTCAGCTCCTCAGCTTGAGCCGAGCTCTGCCTTCATTTGCACTCATGAACTGTGCATTGTGTGCATGAAGCATGCATGGCTCAGGTGCTCAAACCACATTCTGACAAGACACTGATTGGAGCTTCTTGGTTGAAATGGAAGAAGCAAGCCCCCAGGTCAGAAGTCACTTCCTGATGTTGCGCGTGAGGTGAAAGATGACGTGCTAACAGGAAATTTGGCTGCAGCATTCCGCAGTCTTCACAAGTGACAGGATGCCACCAAACGCATTTTGGTCTCCACATTGATGTTTTTGTGGCTATCGTGACTCTTCCTAAGCATAGGGGTTCTCACTGCATGCTGAAAGCATCCCTCACGTCTTTTGTTCCAGAAGTGCGCGTGTATATAACCCTTGCATCGAAAGGGACTCGGTCATCAGACTCTTGTCGCAGGTTCTGTTGATTGTGTTAGAGCATGTCATCGTCATTCTCGTGCCTGCGCATGATGTGGCAGCATGATTCACCTGATGTCGGGGATAAAGAGAAAGAGCGTGATGCCGCTCTACCGATGATGGCCCAACATCACAGCCTGGGGGCGAAATCCCCAAGACAAGTCCTTGGGCATAGATTGGTGCAACTGGGACTGTCACATGAAATTGAACTCCAGATTTAGGATGCTTGCCATCTTATTGACACAAAAAAGTGTTTTGGTGGCTGGGACAAGAAATCATTCTGAAAGTCGCATGTTCCGCTAAAGAGAAATAGTGCATGCCTTTATGGCTATAAATGTGGTCTGCAAGGAACAACGACTTGTAGGGAATCTGTGCGGAGATGGCAAGCATGTAAGGAACTGGCTTTGGTGGCTCAGGAGGAGCCATCACGATATGGGCATGGGCATGTGCAGCCGCATGACTTCGAAGCTTCGTGTTTTTGACTGCCTCGCCCTTTCAGGAGCAAAGCCCGACTATGGCATTAGCAGTTTCAAAGAGACCGATGCTTTGCTGGTCCCAGCCTCATCCGACTCTTTGTGCTCGGCTGGCTGCAGGCAAGCTGTGATTCACTTTGCTGACTTTTACTCCACTTAGCCACTACTCATTCGTGACTCCGAGACGTTTCGCCATAAACCGATAAATCAGACTCTTCGAAGCTTTGAAATGCCGTGGCGAGCCATTGCTGAAGCTCTTGAGCACTAGGAACATAGCAATGTCAGACACCGCTTTAGCTGTTTGTTTTTCTGCACCGGCTTTTCAAAGGTGTCTGCATGAGGATGCCAGCGCATCAAACTTGCTGCGAAATGTTGCATATTGTGCCTACAGAGAGCCCGTGCCATCCACAGCTTTTGAATGATCCGAGCTAAGGGAGAGAGCCTTTTGCTAAGCAGAAATGGGACGTAGTAATGCAGAGGCAAACTGTGTCAGGGCTGTCATTCTGCCACTGTCGTCAAAGTAAGGAGAGTCTTTTGGTAATCTTCTGCAACCCTCTGCCGACTGACTTTGAAGCTCCATACCGTGTGGTCCCAGGTCAAGAGCCGTGGTCTCTTCCAGATCCACATAGTTCGTAACCCGTCAAAGTTTCAGTGTGAGTAGCCGGGAGCTGCGTTGTTCAGAGAACCACATCATTTGGCTTCCAAGTGCTCAGGTGGCTTTGGAGCTGCAGCACGTCAGATATTTGGGCCGACAATGACTCTGCTGTTGGTCTCCTACTCTGTGTTCTATTTTCCAATGGCGCCGGGCCTGCAAACCGAGCAAGATGTGTTAACGTGAAGCCTCCAACAGACCTCAGGGGTAGCGTTGGAACATGTTTTTGACTTGAATTGTCCTCAATCCCGATACGTTCCCTATGAAAGACTGGTTTCTATAGGCCCCCAAAACCTACCCTACACCTGGAACAGCCAATGCAAGGTGCCGGCTTTCACAATGCCTCGTGTCGCATCTAGCGTCATCTCTCTGCTAGGCAACGTGGCAGAATTATTGTCGGATGTGGGTACAGCCTGCTACCTGTGGCGGTTCGAGGGTGCGCCCTTTCTTGTGGATTTGAGGTCAAAGGTCAAATGTGGAACAGATCCAGCGACCAATCCAGAATGATCATGAATATCGAGAGCGAGCAAATGTGCTTCACTGTAGTAGACCACAGTCTAAACGAAGATACGGGTTGAAAAAGAATACTGTTGCACCAATTCACCCCAGAAACACACAAACAAGGGGTTGCGAACTGCAGAAAACAAAAGACATGGTTGACAGGCACATGCTGAACCCGAGATACTCAAGCAAAACAAGGACAAGAAGACGGTAGCATAATTGCCATGTGTGGACATTCAAGGACAGCTCAAAAAGCAAAGCTAAACCACAAAATTAAATGATGCGAGTTTCGCCATGCGTGCAATCGCTGTTGTCCCATCTGAGCCTCCTTGGTGCCAACTAATGCATGAAAAGCCGTTCCCAGAAAAGGCCCATTGCCCCCTTGACCAAACCCCTTGAAGCCGGCCCGCAGGAGAACGCCAACCAACCCAAGCCACGCCCCCCTGAAGCATGGAACAGGGTGAAAACTGTGCTTTCTGGAGAGGATGATTGCGGTATCTGATTGAACATGGAGAACGGGTTTGCTAGCAGGCATCGTCAGAATGAATCAGCCTCAATCGGTAGCAAGGTGCAGGAGAGGCGCCGCCGCCACAGGCATACTCCAGGAAAACAAGATGCGGAGAGAAATCGGCAAGGTGTCTTTGCAAAAGGAATACGAAACGTCTTTCAAGCAAAAGACACCCACAAGTTTGCGATGTCCTGTAAACCCATTGGAGACCTGAACTCCTGAACCTCACGCTTGGCAAGAGTGCGGGGTAGACACCCCAAGCCTCTAGCCTTCACTGCTGGTGTCTTTTTCATCCGCCAGTGGTACATAAACAGGTCTTTCCTGCGCTTTGCTTGCCGTTTCCTCGCTCTTTGTGGATGGGTGCCTGCTACTCTCTCTCATTTTCGGGATTCTGGGCTGCTGCCTTCCACTCCGCCTATAAGGCGGCAGATTTGCCACTATACTTACTATACCCACTCCACTGAGGAGGCTTCAGATTTGCCAACCCGCCGACTCATCTGTGTAACGGCAGGCTTTAGGGTAAGCTGTGGCTTCGAGTGTGCTGGATCTGCGTTGCGGCAACATTCAGGCTGTGCAACTTGGAACTCTCCACCCCATCCCGATGCATTGCTAGCGCGACCTCGAAAGTATGCAGCAGCTTCAAGAAACCAATGAGCTACACCCAGGCGAGATGACTCTGCTGTGTCTCGGCAGCGAATAGCACGGACGCTGATCTTGCAGTGGCGTTGACCTTCCTGCCCTTGTCAGGACCAAAACCAAAGTGCCAGATTCGTGGACGGATGTATACAACGAGATGGTTTGCTTGCTAATCGGCTCCCTGGTTCAACAGCTTGGAGAGCTTGCCACCTCTGGGTACGGCTCACTTCAATTGGGATTCGTGAGCTGTTGGTGGCCTACAGCTGCCGACTTAGCCGACTGAGCCTGCTAAGGCTCGGTGAGCGTGCTGAGCCTTACAATGGAGAGACTCGGGCTGTAAACTTTTTACAGCTCATGTGCCGAACTGTGCAGCAGCCCGGGTTTAGACAACAAGTCGTGCCAAGTGAGGATCACCTTCCACTCTTACAAGAATGAGGTAGGGTGATGAAAGTTGACGCTGTGGCAGTATGTGGCACTAGGATTGAGGCCCTCGCTGACGTCACCAGTGCAATAGCCTATTTTTGACTTCCAGTATTCGCTTGGCCGACCGGTGGAAGAGCAAGCCATGTTTGAAGGAATTGGCGAAGAAGCTGGCCTTCGCATATCGGGTTTTGTATCCCGTCACCCTGCTAAAGTCAGAGTGTGTTCCATGGACTTGTATGACCGATGCCTGGCCTCAGGTTGTTTTCTTGGTGCTCTTCACAATCGTGCTTTGCTTCAGCTCGGGTGCCTTCAACGATGTCTGTGCATACTTGGCCTCCCAGCACAATTGTTCGTGTAGGCATGCGGTTCCTGTTGTGTTCCCGTTCTTTGCAAGACTTCATGGTCAGCTGTTTTGATGACCTGGCATATCTCAGGTCAGGACGATCGTGTGTCTTCTGCTTGCCACTGGGATGGTCGAGAGTCCCCACGTAAATCCTCTGTTTGGCTAGCAGGGAATGGCTTGGCAATGAGAGTTAAATTTAAATGCTTCACCTGTGGGGTCAACCTGCCTTTTGCCACATCTTCATTTTAGTTTTCCAGGTTTTGGTATCAAGCAGAGCAAGAGCGACCAAGCCTGAGGTTGCAAACTTTGTCTGGGTACGCAGGTGCGCTTCTCCCAGGGAGGCTGCTTGCAAATTTCAGCAGAGCACCTGCCAGCAGGAGTTTGGCTTCGGATGGAAAGACGGAGGAGCCAGCTGACAAGACCGAGGGGAAGTGAGACTGTCCGGCCTCCACTTGTCACCTCAAGTCTCGGCGATGCCTTGCGATGGACCGACAAGTGCAGAGGGCAAAGACTATCCAGGACCCTCACCCCACCAAACGTAGAGCTTACTATCTAGTGAGCTGGTATTTACATGCACACTGAGCAAAAGTTTCTTGGCACCACCCCCTTGACCTGAGAGCCTGAGAGTCGTTTTCAAGATTGGCTGAGAGGTCCTGGCGGAGCCTCTGAGACAACACTCACTTTCCCGTCGGATGCAGCACATTTGGTTCAACTGCCAGAGACTAGGGCAATGTCGAGCCGCCGAATGGCGGGAGATGTACACCATAGGTGTTTTCGCCTACATTGCCGCCTTGCTGAATAAGTTCTACCATGACACATCCCAGCTTGTCGAGGTCAGCAGGTGGGAAACAGAGGCTTTTATTATTTGGCATCCATGCACTGAATTACTTTGGATTTGAGCTTTCCATGCCTTTGGCTGAATCAAGGCTTTGGTGACGCGTTCAGCTCGTGCCGAGTGCTTTGACAACGGGATCGCACCGGAACGGTTGGCCAACTTAGTGGATCAGGTGTCTTGGCCGGAACGGTCAACCGCAAATCGTAAATGCTCTGCTATGGCTGCTGTGGGTTGTCTGCCGCCCCCTGCCGGTTGTCCTAGCCTTTAGTTTCAAAGGGTCTCCAGGTGAGTGATTAGTATTTTCATCGGGAAAATTTAGTCACTAGTCCCTGATATAGGCTACGATCATCTACGATCGCATCCTCTTTTGGGTATGGGTTTTCTATGAAAGATACAATATCATTTGGTCCAACGAAAAAAGAACGCTACTCAGATGAGAGTCTAACAGCCAAGATCTCAAAATTAGTGGCTAATCAGAGGTGCCCTTGACTGCTTGTGTTTTAGAACGGAGCCAGTAACTGAACAGTTCTTGCGCAACCGAGCACAGGATGGCGCTGTGTATCCCTTGGGTATTGCTGTTGGCGATTGGCTGCAAGCTCAGACTTCTCCTTGCCTTAGAGCCTTCTTGGAGTTGCTCAGAATAACACCGCGAAATTTTGAATCCCTAATAAGGACCCCAAATCCCCTTAATTCCGCTTATGATTCCTATATCTGCTCAAGCTCCTTCCCCGAACCAAACCCAAAACCCCTAAACCCCTAAACCCTGAGTTCCGTGGCGGCTCTGACTCGCCTTTGCAAAGGCCAGCTGCGCGTCTGCTCAGTGCTGCCAAGCACACAGCAGGATGTTTCTCAAAACAGGGGGGCCCTCGAGACCTTAGGGATACAATGCTAGTAGGCAAGGTATAGGGATTATGAAGGGACTAGGGTTCCGCGTTAGGGATTCCATTAGGATTGTTTCGAGGCGTTCCAAGATAACAACTGTCCATGGCCTTGTGCAGCATCAGAGGGACCCCTGTGTTCGCATGCTTTGAGACGCCAAGGTGGCCGCAATTCTCATCGAAGAGCTGCTAGGTGTTAATGTATCGGCAAGGATGGTGGGAGGCCAGATTTTTCGGAATCGGAACAAGTTTGCAGGTCTAATGCGTGAGTCAGGGTCATGGCTTAGCTCCTCTGCTGACGTGCGAGAAGACATGCGCATCCAAAGTTGTCTGCCAGGAAATTCCGTCGATGGATTCTACGCAATGGCAGGTTGCAAAACACCTGATCAGGTTGCGGACAGAGGAAGCGGACAAACCTTCTTATGTCTTGCCGTGGAGAAGAAGCGGAAGTACTTGCATATCTTGCATGCAATGATGGCGAAGGATGCGGGCCCAAGACTACAAGGATGCACCTACATCTCGAAGCGTGGGTCAGACTCTACCAGATCGAGCCACGAGCCAAGTGGCTGACTCTTCTTTGACGGGCCCCCTGCACATCCCGGCATTGTCTGCACTTGCGCAAGTGCTGAGGTTCGATCAGATTCTGAAGGACTTCTGCATGTGTGTAGTCTCAAGGGTGCACTGTAGCTGTTGAGGTCGCGTCGGGGTACATGTATTCTTCGCATAACAAGGAGCGCAGCTGTAGTATGGCACGTGCCACCTGAGGATTATCCGGACACCGCCCCAAAGAGTCTGGGCAGCATGGCCCTCAGCTGCAAGCGTCAGCTGACCCGCCATTCAATGTAGTGGCTCTGGCGAACGCTGGGCTGAAACAGACTGCCAGCTTTTGGCTGACGCAGACATTTGCATTCTCCCTATGCTCCCAGTGGACCTGGGAATGGGTTGTTGTATCACATCTGCCGCGAAAGCTTGCATGGTCCCGCATTTGACACGACTGGATAGTTTGTCCAGGTAGCGGGTACACCGGCGCAATGTCCATGTACCTGCAAGAACGGACCTTGAATACTGCGCTCAATGGTGAAGGCCTGCAGCAAGTCGAGCTAAGCGTGAGTAAACGGTTGGCAGATGTGTGTACTATCCTGTTTTTTTTCCTGCAGGCATACCTCTGGATTTCTATAGAGCATACAATGCCTCATGGCTTGGAGCCTGGCAGGCATTTGAAGCACGAGTACTGCGGCCTTCATTTTTCTTAACGCCTTCCCAGGTATGAGCCGTGGCAATATTTCGACGGTGTGTCAGCAGTAAGCCGTGCACAGATGCTGCCATGCCACTCGGCTGATGATGTCGAGATATGTCGAGATTGTGGACGTTGATGCTTTTTCTTGCCGTGCACAAGGCAGAACACCCTCACCACAAGCAGAACCGCAAGACAATTGTAGCTGGTGCCACAACTGTACCACAGGACAGTCATCCTCATATTCAGGCGAGCAACGTGTGACAGTCCCAATGCGGAACATGAGTTTCTAATGCCTCTGAATCGTATTCAGCGGTATGCAGTATACCAACTCCAACCTGCTCTGCACTTGTTGAGAGTCGCCGTGAGGTAGGGCATTGCCTGTGGCGCTAGAAAGAGCAGTCCAAGAAACGAGTGCTTCTCAAAACTACGTCTTCGCAGTGGCTTGCCTGAGGCATCGCGATGACATGCATCAAACTGGTTGCATCCTGAAAAAGGCTTTCAGCAAGTCGTAGACAGGCCGTCACACGGCACCGCCTGACGCCTTACAGACGATCACGAAGAGACATGCATGAGAAATACACCCCAGACCCGAATCCCGAGTTAGGACCAAACAAGATCAGATCATCAAACGGCTGGCAAGTCCAGAAAGTTCAAAGTGGAGCCTGGAAGCGAGCAAGCGCAAAGTACCAATGGTTCATGCTAAGTTTCCAAGTTTGTGTTTCAGATATCAGCCAAAGCCAGCGGAGACACAGTGCCCTTGAGGCTAAGGGAACTGGCAGCACTGTAATTTCATGCACACAACATAGAGCCTATACCATCCACAAAAACACTGCTTTCGGGTGGCCTGCTTTCATTGCTTTCATTGAAGCTGCTGTTGTTTCATGCGTGAGGCCTGAACGACAGGCAGGGGTGAACACTTGATTGGGTTGGAATTCAACACGGCAGTCTGTGGCCTATTGAATTCAGGGCTTGGAACGCAGCACAAATTCTCAAGCATAGTTCCTTGTCTTGCATACCTCAAAACCGAGCCGCAAAAGCTACAGTTTGTGTCTTTGAGCACCAGACCTTTGTTTGTAAAAGTAGCTGGTGGTCCACCGCTTCTTTGCACCGCGGCGTTGTTGCCTCGCTTTTCTTCCTCCTCTAAGGTCGGGAAACGCGCTTCGTGCAGAGCAGGAACATGCAGGCCTATGTCGAGGCCGTTGCCAACAGCAAGAGCAAAACTAGCGGCAACACCATGATCTCCTTGACTTTCAATGATGCAGCTTTGGGCAATTGCTGCACTTGGAGGTCACCAGTGACACAGGGGGCGTTGAGGCTGGCATCCTGGACCAGCTCTGTTCTCCCCAGAGCCCTTTGGCAGTGCCATACCGACTCTGTTGAATGATGCTTTGATGCCAGGATAACAGCGGCTCCCTGATGGCACGGTGCCAGGCAGGGATGACTTTGTCGAAAGCAAGAGTGTGTCTGCGTCTGCGTGTATGTTGAAGCTTTAGCCCCTTCCGAGGATGGCTTTTTCTGGCAGTCGCCAGCATGCCGGGACAACGTCGCACGGTGCGTCCTGGTGTTGACAGGCCTGGGAATAAAACAAAATGATTGTGTTTTAGCTCTGTTTGTTTAGGTGTGTCTGAAAACATTGTTCTTAAGAGTCCCGGTAGGTTGTTTGGTTGCTGTATCAAACGGTAGCGTTTGGTACTGAGCTGAGCACGGAAACAAGCAGTTTATTCGGAGATGGGCAGAGGCATCAGGCCAAGCGCACCTACCTGAGGCAAAAAGCTAGAAAGTATAGTGCATTGGGGGGACGGTGTTTGATCGACCATCCGTATGTGTTGCCATGCCCTTCTCGGCTTTCATCTATCCTTGTCGTTCGGCCGCTTTCCAAATTGAGATCCTCAGTCTTTTCTCCCAGATTCAATCATCCGTTCAATTTTGCATCCGCTCTCAGATGCAATGAACACACAAGATGATGGGAAAGATCTCCGAATCAAAGCGAGAGAGTTGATGAGGGAGTTTCTTGAGATAGGGGTACCTGCAAGGACTTATGATAAGGATTATGTAGGGGTAGTTTGAGAAACCCCCACAAGAGGTGTAGACATGTCATCTTGCCTGTTCCCAATGGTCCAATCCACCAGATCGCCGGTCGCAATGCCAAAGCGATGTTGGGCTGGGAAAATGTTGGGGCTCCAGTCAGCAGTGTGTTTCTTGCTCGAGTTTTCAGAGTTTTCCGCATGACCTTTTGGATTTCCAGAATACATCTTTTTCTGAAGCCTCAGATTCCGCAGACCTGATCTACAAGTTTCAATCGAATGTAGATCGGAATCTCTGCAAAGATGTGACAGCAGTGCACGATTGTCAGGAGGCTCTGGCTACGCTGTGGAGGAAATCATGCAGAGCGTGGCTCAGAGTCTAAACGCCTGTTTTCGTTCAGAGCCAACGCGTGTTGCAGATATTTGCAGATTGTAATCATTGTAATCTGTGCTTCAGGAAGGCCACGGCTTTCAACATGCCGCTAGCAGTGGGTGTTGCTACTGCAGCGGAGTATCCACGACTCCCAAGCCAGGCAGGGGCTGCCACAGAGTTGAGCTGAGTCATTGAGGATGGGGCGATTCATTTAGGAATTGATGAGCTCCAAGTTTGACTCTTTGTAGCAGCTCGCCCCTTGCAGAAGGCAAGGCAAGGAAAGCATGAATTCCATCCGGGCTTCCTTTGCGTACAGGTGCAGAGCCTTTTCATGTGGTGGGTGCCCGACGACACCTTCCTCGACTTGAGTCCCCGTGAAGTGCGCTTCCCGCGGTACAACAGGCACAGGACCAAGCCAGATGCACGTGGCGGATCGTGGCGGCATAGTTACATAGTTGCGTCCTCCTTGTTTGGTGCTGCAGGGAGGCTTGGCTGGGCCGTGACCTCCGAAGCGCGCCCGAGCAGTTGGCAATCGCCTCTTGGATTAATTTTACCGCTATCGCGACACCGCGTCGGCAAAGGCTGTCGAGGGGTGAGAGCACAGAGCAGGCGCAGCCGGCACCGCAGCCGTCTGATGCTGTCACCGAAACCCCTCCCCGCCCACACCTTTCACACCCCGAAATCCGTGTTTTTTGGCCTGGAGCTTAGGGCCCCCCGCCAACCTGTGCGGAACTCAGACAACCGCCCGGACCCCCCCTTACCTGCCTAGAATCCCGGAAAAAAGGAGCCGATTGCACCCCCCCCAGAATCGTGTGCAGGCGGAATTAGTGCAGATTACATATGTCGCCCTTTGAACCCCAAGCGAGTGGCAAAGGTTCAGCGCTTCAGTTGCTACGTAGACGGAGAATATCTCCTGCGAACTGTTAGAAGGTCCGAGAGTGTTGATATGTGTTGATTTGTGCCGCACAACATCACACCCTTCTTTTGCCGCAAGCATTCTCGCAGACTCAGACAGATCACTTCGGTCCACCCGCACCGCCTGGGCTGTGGGGCTGCAGACCACAAAAAGAGAAGCTCCTCTGAAGCATTGATGCAAGGCTGATTGGACCCGCACTGACGCAGAGGAAAGGCTCCCAGAGCGATTCTAGACCCATGCTTGGAGAAGTCCTGGAGTTCCGCTGAGTTACCCGTCAGAGGCTGCATCACCGGAGGGGCGGGTACAAGGATAAGTGTTCCAAGCGCCTTGAGGCTGGATCAGCCTTGGCGAACAATAGAAGTGAAAGCCAAGCTCATGTGAAGCTTTGTGGGGCTCACAGGCCAGATATGCTTCCGTTTGTGCAGGAATTCTGTAGCACAAGCTTTTGTTGAGAGAATATTTCACCAAGGAGAAGCTGGTAAGCCCAAACCTGGCAGAACTTGCCCCAGCAGTTGTCGCCCTCGTGCAGAAGTTGAGGCCGGTGCTGTAACTCAAATGCTTAGCTGCAATAGGCAGACCGAAGACATCTGCCTCCGTGCCAGCATACTGCCTTGCCTTGCCTTTCATGAATCTTGGTCCTTTGCTAGTTGACAGAAGTTGAACAGCAACTTGGTTACTCCAGACAGCCACATGCCAAGACTTTCTCTGGCCCCAGGTGTCTCTGGGAAGGTAGTATGCATTTGCTAAGTTCCAGTATTTCGAATGCCCCTGAAATGATCAAACATGCCCATCAAACTCATCCACTCATCTGCATACATTCTGGTCAAGTCAGTGCCTCGAACCATGCAGTTCTCAACAGTTGTTGTTGTGCGCTAGGGGTTACAGACGTTTACTAACAAGACCTCCACTTAAGGATCTTTCTACGCTTCCCAAGCCAGCAGTTGCCACTGTAACAAGCAGAGCTTGAATGCTTACACATCTAGCTTCTTCGTCACAGATGCTAAGTGAGGTGAGGGTTTGCCTTGAATCCGTCCGAGCATACCAGGTTTCACTCGTAGCGAGAGATGGAATGGCTTCAGAATTCTTGGGACACAACTTTTCTTGCAGCTCAGCCGTGCCCTCGTTCGCCCTCATGGAGGTGGAGCGTGGACGATGTGAACCTCATGATGATGGACATGAAGACAAGCACCAGTCTCAATGATTTTGGGGGTGGTACAGGGCCCTTCAGAGGATGACCTCGCTGCTTTGCACAAGAGAAGTAGAGCAAGACCATGATTAGTGTTCTCAAATGCTGGGTCCTGGGCCTGTGCTTCGGCAAATTGTATGTGGCGGGCGGCACTATTTCCTGGAATGGAGTTCGGGAACAAGGGAAGCTAGGAGGGTGGTCCAGAGATGCCAGGTGTGTTGGCCGCCTCTCGCGCATTAGTTTCCTCCCATAGTCTCCCCCGGCAGACAGGTCTGATAGGTACAGAGACAGTTATTGCAAGTCTATTGCCTTCTGGACGATCTGGTCTGATCTACCAGCACCAGACTTTAGCATCAAAGCACCCCACAACGTAGGCATCAAAATCTTTTGCACTGGTGGACGTGACCAAATGCCAGAATGTCACCGGCTTGCTTCCCTCACATCAGCAAGTTCAAGAAGGCTGTTTTCACGACATTAGCGTCGAACTCACAAAGTTCAATGGGGGTTGTGTGATAGCTCCGCGCTAGAGTTGATCATATCCTGACGCGCCGCGAAGTGCAAAATGTGGAGCTTAAGTTAGAAAACCATGAAAGGAAAACAACGACAACAGCGCCGATAAGGTCCAACAGTTGGAAAACCGCTAACAGGAAAGTAAAACGATAGCAACATTTCGGGTCAAGCTGAAAAAGTTTTTCCTTCAGGCTACAGCTTTTGTTCAAGCTGCTTTGTTTGGATAGTTTGCCCCTCAATATTTGTCAATGTTTGAGTAATGAGCAAGGTTCGCAGCTAAGTATCTTCTCAGTTTTGATTCTGCGCGGCTTTAGACTGAGTGCATGTTGTGAGGCGGACGACAGGAAAACACTCGCCCCAGCATTTGCAGCTGAGTCTTGAGCAACAGCGACAGTTTATCGTAAAGAAGAGGATCACAATGCCCGATGTCCTTTATTGACTCTCTACTGATGGTAATCCCAACTCCTTTTCCTCAGGCGAGGATCCAGCCAACGCAGTTGCATGTCGCTGGCTGAAAGCAAACTCCGAGAAGTGGTCGTCCTGGCCACTCGGTTGCAAGAGGCCGGAAGCATGTCTCACACAAGTACGTGACTCTCTGAATTTCTGCAACAGTGGCAGCAACTGAGGCTTGCAGGAGACACTGCGTGCTTTCCCGGCTTTGGGCTTTTTGATCCAAGTCGCGGCTATGCCTGTGACTCAGTGATTACGTTCGGTGCGTCGCAGGTATCAGGCTGATAGATCTGAAGCCTCTGGGTGGCAGGTCGCAGAGCGAGAGGGTTCCACGGAGCTGGGATGCAGGCTGGAGCACTCTGGGAGTGTCACGCAATGGGGACTCAGGAGGTATGCTGGGATGATAAGTGGATAATGACGGTCCAAGCAAGGGTTCTATAGGGGCTGCTTTGAGAAGTCCCGTACATCGGGATCGAATACGGGGACGGAGGCAGCTAGCTAGCCATAACGCAAGTATCAAGGGCGGAGTGGGCTGGTGAACTTATGTAACGCTGCGCTGCGGTGTTAACTAGTGACTTCCAGAGACCCTCTTCAGCGACTGCAGACATGCCACTTGCTGAAAAGGATAAAAAGCATCGGCATGTGTGCAGGTCGGCTTGCTCAACATCACTGATTTTTCTCAGAGGAGATATATGAGAGTGCGACGTGATATGGGGAGGCTACTTGTTGAAATCCTCCCCAGCCCTGTAGCTGGGAGAAGCTGGGATTGCAAACGACATCCCAGGTTGAAAGTGAAACTGCAGGCCCTTCCGCTTACACGGTCACGTATTGTGCAGGCCGTGTGAGAGCGGCAGCTATTCCCAGGAGATGCAGGATGCCAAAGGCCGGTCTATTGTTCGTCTCCAAACACTACTTCCAGAAACACATTCTGTGTAGGCCAGAGGGAACCCAACAACTTCACCAACGGCACCTTCTAGATGAACGCATAGGTAGTTCGTTTGGAAGTTTGTGCTTTATGCAGTCTGATGACTTCCACTGCTACGTATGCTAAAGCACCTTCTGCAAGACTCCTTCTCAGAACAAGTTGTTGCTCAGCTCAGTGATGTCCGCTTCCGGCTTCATGTCTCCAGCATGCCGTTTACTGTTGGGAGGTGCGAGGGAGTGCGCAGGATTAGCTCAGCATGCAGGATAAGCTCAGATCTTCATCTCAGCTTACTTGCACTGAGACAGGCAGGTTGTAGGCGGCAAAGCCTAGCTATCATGGCCAGAGAGTCACCCAAGCAGTTGGCTAAAGTAACCTGCTAGCATTCTGAACTTTAACCAATCTAGGCCGAATTCGATGGCAGAAGGGATCCTGGATTTGCAGCATTCTTGATTCAGCAAAAGCACTGCAGGCAGCGAGCCTGTGCTGAGTTCACGCACAACATACATACTCGTACCACTCGTACCACCCTTCTCAGCTTGTGGTCTTGCAGGGACGACTCACATCTGTCAGAAGTGTTCTCCGGGTACAAGCCAGTCATCAGGAGGGGCTGGCGGAGTCAACTCGACCAGCGTGTGCTAGAGTGCGTTGATGTGCCTTAAGGTGCCTTGTGTGCCACGACAGACGTAAAGTGGAACTGGATCGGCGGTGCGCACTTTTCGTTCTCCATGTTTGTGACTCTCCCAGGAGCTGCTTCAGGTTGCGACCCGTGCAGTCAAGGAGAGTACCAAGACGAGGAGATTAGCAGTGATTTCGCAGGTTGCTTGAGAGTGGCCGTTGATATCAGCATTGTCATTGTCTGCAGAGGAGGGTGCCGTGGACTGCATGCGATGTCCCGTGGGCCGCTTCCAAGATGAGCAGGCGCACCTGCACCAGCTTGCTATTTTTTTGCGTCGTATGCTATGGTGACTTGGATGAAAGTCCACACGGAAATTCAGATGCAGGCATCGCAGGCTCTGGAAGTGCCTGTGCTCTCACCAATCCTGACCTGCCAGGGAGCAACAGAATGCAAGATTTGTGAGAATGGAACCACAACGCTGGGATTGGGATCGTGGTCAGAGGAGGCCATCTGGGATCTTGTCCAAGCTCCACTTTGCAGCGTTGTATTTGGCAAGCTGTGTACACTTGCAGACAAGAGTTGCTATTTGTGAACTTCAGGGAAGCAGTGGCAGTGACGAACATCAATCGCAAACTCTTGATCTGGAGCTTAAATTTGCTGACAGAACTTTTTCAGAGTTCAGTCAGCTTGCTTCATCTCTGCTTGCTGGAGCGCGGGCAGACATGTGCTAAGATGTGCCAAGTAGACATGCCTGATGCACTGCGAGATAGTGAACATATCGCTTCACTCCGCTTACATTCTAGCTCCAGCTTACCAACTTGCTGACTTGCCCACAGTTGGTTGCTTCAAACCTTGGAGGACTGCGGCTGCTTGCCTGGGACCATCAGCAAGGGTGACAACAGGTCATGTCAGCTTTGCCCAGAAGGCCGCTGTGTTCCTCAAGCCCACTCACTTTCCCGATACGCCTGCAGTTCGATGCCTGCTTGCCTTTTGGGGTGAGATGGCTTTTCTATGTCACGTATTCACGCGAGCATTGCCTGCATGGCTGTCCGGCAGGTCTGAGCTGCCCTGTTCTGTCGACCTTATCCAGCTCCAGGGTTGCAATCTGCTCAAATCAGGGCAATCCTTCTGTTGCACAAAGAAGCTGAAAGGTCGGCAGGGTCTCCAATAAGAAGTTGGACAGCAACGGACACAACGCAGCAACTTGAAGCTGCTGAGGCTTGCTTAATGGTTCCAGCATTGCCCATGAGCTGACGCCGCAGATCCGTGCAGGCTGGGCCTCGATGCTTTCAGTGAAGCTATGCAGTGTCCCCCGCTCGAGGCTACTATAGCACTTGGGAGCAACCGCTGGAGCTGTTCAAGTGCGTCCCAGCATCGCACTGCCCTGGGGGCCCGCCCAACACCTGCACTGGAGGCATCTGAAGTTGGCGGGACAGAGCATCTCTATTATCGTACTTCTGCAACTTCTGCAGGTCTTACGACCTTGCCGTGCGCTGCGTGTCCTGTCAGAAGTCCGATGCTTTATGATTTTCGTTTTCCTGTGCAGTCACAGCCGAGGTGCCGCGAAAGAGAGTACTTTGACGGTCAGGCACAAGAAGATTCGGGGACACAGGGTGACGTTAGCTAGGCCAAGCACGTGACTGAGGATGACCATGCTTTGCTTTGCGCAAGGTCTGCATTGTTTGCGTCTCCTCTCGGCAGGCGCCTTGCTGGGGCTTGCTGCGCTTGTATACCCCAGCGAAGAGCTGTTGCGGTCAACGTTGCAAGCTTGTTTGCAAGCCAAGCTGATCTCGAATTTGAGTTCAATACGTGCATGTAGCACCATGACTGGCGGACCAGTAAAGGCAAGGCAGTCCAGAGTCATCTAAAGTTGCCAGCAAGTCGCCAGGAGTTACTGTTTGGCGGCTTCTGCATTGCCGTCTGCGGGTCACGTGGAGGGATGTAGCTTGTGTGATCAGTGAGCAATCTGTCCGATGTCAGCTTGATGCGTTTGACTCCACACGGCTGATGAAGTGTCATAACTGTGAGAGCTACAATGCTATACATGCTTTTAGCGCCCTGCTCGTGAAGCTAGCAGCCATTCAGCGCCCTCTGCTTGTCGCGACATCTGCCAGC
This sequence comes from Symbiodinium pilosum, assembly GCA_905231905.1. Classification (NCBI taxonomy): domain Eukaryota; class Dinophyceae; order Suessiales; family Symbiodiniaceae; genus Symbiodinium; species Symbiodinium pilosum. Next base: position 45,688 of record CAJNIZ010013313.1, read on the forward strand.
ACTTCAAACGTTATATGCTATTCTGTCTGAATGTATGTCACACGGCGGTTTCAGGCTTGTGCTCGCGTATTATCTGCTCAACTCGCCTATGACAGCAAAGGCGCTGCGAGCCCAGCTTTGGGCGCCAAACAGTTGAAACACGTGGGACACACACTCTCCCCCCAATCGTTTAGTAGAGCTGCCCCGACTGCTTGATCACAGCCTGTGAGGATACCCGAATGGAAATTTCACGCAGCAACATATGCCAGCGATTATCCATATCGGGCATTTGCGAGACCACTACCGGTCTCAACAGGATTCCTGATTTGGAGTTTCTAAAGACAATCGATGCCTCCTCAGGTCTGTGATGCTGACCGGGACGACTGTCCGGTGGCCCAGCACGGGCAACGCGGATGTTCAGTGATATGCCATGTTCCATATGAGCTCATATGTTCCATGAGATGAGGCATTGGGCATGATGGTGATGACTCTGCAGAAGGTAGGCAGGAACCTGAGAGGTCAAGGGCTCATTCAGGGCCTGCCACTAGGAATCTGCAAAGGAATCGTCTCGATATTGAACATCCCATCGCTGCTACAGCCCTGCCCCTTTTTGCGAGGAAGTTGATGAAAGGTGAAGGTGTTGGGATTGGGCTTGTGCTACCACGTACCTCCTTTTGATAGCAGGATGACGTGTGTGCAGCCTGCGCGTCGGTCACCACGCAAAGGCGTGATCGGCAACTTGACAGTGGCCTTCCCCAGACAAATACGTGCAGCTTGGCTAATGTAATGTCAGATGGCAGGCTCACAGTTCGTGAGAAGGGGTCACCTTGTCCCCACAGTAGAGAGCTGTTTCAGGAAAACATGTTTGTTGTACAGTTGCTGCCCATAGATTCACCAACGCACACTGAGGATACCTTCCGAACACTTCAGGTGTTCATTCTGGATCTTGAGACGCTGGGCCGTGGCCTCATCTCTGTACGTGTCACAAGTGTGAGATGTGCACGGCAACTGTGCGCGGATGGCTATGATTATTCTAAGTGTCCGTGTCGGAGGCTTTCCATGCGTGGCAACCCCGGACTCGGTTCGTCGATACTTGGGCACAGTGATGCTGTTCCCCGCAGGAGAGGGTTCTGCTTCCAGTTTCGCTTTCTTTTTCCCGATCTTTCAACATCCTGACCTAGATGGACTGACTTCAATGGACATGCGGGCTTCCAAGAAGCTCTGGAGTTTGTTCAATGTGTCGCCTCCAGACTTGACCTCCACAAAATCGTGAGGACAGGGCCATTCAGAAAGAGGTTGCTGGCTTCTCCATCAGTGCTGCTTAGTCCTCTAGCATAGGCGCTTGAGTGTGACGTGGAGGTCATGGATGCATTCGTTAAAGCAGCGGGACACCCTGTGGTGGACAAGCGCTGCAGCCCTTCCTGCCGAACATCTTTTGCTATTGAACCCGCTGTGGACAAGACCATGGAAGACATCAGACGCAAAACCCACGGCAGAGTCGTGCTGCTGCAAGACATGGGCGAAAGTCCGACAGCAAGAATCAACAATGTCTAAATTCACCAGAGCAAATCCAAAAGTGCGCCTGGAAAGTCCGCTGATTCTGCCAGCGAGAGGCCAGATGAATTCGATCCGGGCCGAAACCCACAGTTTATCAGGCTACCATCAATCCATTAAAAAAATCCTCACAAGCTGTGGTTGCTTTCGTTCACAAGCCGCCTAATCCTAGCCCTCACATGCAGTGAGCCGGCTGAAAATCTTCTTGGACAGAACTCTTAAGTTCCGCCCTGATGTGCTAAGCAAACTCGCATGCGTTGGACTCTTGAATATGATGGTAACATGCATCAGTTCAGCTGTAGTGAAGGGATGGGCTTTGCAAGCTCTCGACTGACTTCGTGTCTCGCATTTGCTTGCAGGAGTCGTGGGCATCCTGGTTTGCAGTATCCTCAGCGCTGATACCCCAAAAATCGGCAGAATGCGTACTCACGAACGCTGTGATGTGCAAGCAAGTGGTTACGCCGGTTGATCCGTTTGCATTGTTCGGTCGTGAGAACAAAACCCATCCTAATCACACACTGCTCGCTCTCTAAAGCTATCCACTCCACGCAGCGAGATCCTGAAAAGGGAGCCTTGCAAACTACAGGAGCTATAGTAGGTCATGCCTTGTTGCCACCTCGGCATCTTGCGTTTGTGAGTAGATAGGCGGAAAGCCAGACATTTTATCTTCTGAGAAGTGGACGTAGCATGCAATGTTCAGATATTTGGCTTGCAGGACAGAACGTGCAGACTGTGCCAAGGTCTTGCCCTGTCTAAACTGCTGCCCAAGAAGTGGCGTTGGGCGACGTCCAAATCGCTGAACCTCATTGGACAGTTTTTGTCAGTCGGTTGCTGGGCTTCGTTTCGTACACGGTCAGGAATTGTGCCATCATCAGATTTTGCGCATGTCCACACATTTTGTCACTCACCGCTGCCGAGACATCTAGGCTACACCACCATGAGTGTGACCGCGATGGTGCCAATGACATGCTACAGTGCGAGCCCTGTGAACCACCCCTTCTGTCGCACAAAGCCCCTTGCATAATCGCTGAATGGCCAAAGCCTGCAAGGCCATCCAAACGGACGTCACAGCCTACTGAAGTACCCTGATGTGCACCTTGCTTGAAACAGTCCGTGATGACTGACTGAAGCGACCCCCGCACTAATACTTGAGTCTAGCCAAGGTTCTGCGGTACGACAGAGCATTCCGCAATGCTTGCTCCCAGTCTCTATTCAGGGCACGCCAAACCTGTGTTTCTGCATCGGGACCATGTTCCTTACATGGATACGTGTTTGGCAGCTGAGGGTGCTGGAATCGGTCTGCTAGCTGGTGGCGTTGTTGGCTTCCTTGGCCTTTGCATTTGGGCAGCCCTCCAGGCCCGAAGTTCTCGCTCTATCCAGTGGCAGACTTTGCTTCGTGCAGTGGTGCAGGTGCCGCTTTGGAGCTCCCAAGGCCACTCTGACAAAGTTGCGGCCTGATAAACAAGGACGACAAGCGGCTTTGCTTTGAGCTGAGCTAAGGTCGGCGCCTTCCGCTTTCTCTTGGCCCGCTTCCGTCTAGATGGCTGGTGGTACGGGGTTCCCCTGCTAGTACGCGGGTCGCTGCTCAACCTTCCTGTCGTCCTCGCCACGGATTATCCGCCTGTGCAGACGCTTGGAAGCCCAAGGCACATTTGAATCTTGCAAGGCCGGCTGATGCCCAGCAGAGTCTAGGATTCCGAGCCCAAGGATTATCTCCATGTCGGTGATCCTGGTGGTTTTCATGGCTGCGCAAGTCATGGTCTGGCCGTGGAAGCCTCCACTGATCAATGCATTGGACTGCTGCTTGGCCATCATGGTGATTATCAGTTATCAGCCCCACCATGCAACATCGAGCACGATTTAGAGTCGAGACTCATGCTCCGCGATTTTACACATCAACGAATGCTTTGCGCGGCAGTTCCCCCTTATCCTTCCAATTCTTGGGCTGGGGGGTACGCCACGCAATTTTACAACCTGAACGTTAGACGTTCTGGGACCCCGGGACAGAAAAGTCGCGGAGCAGAAGTTGTGATCTTGATTTTGCGTTCAAAGGGCTCAATGCTGCTAGGATGTACGGCGTACCCGAATCGTGTAGCTTGCTGATTGTGTTCTGTTACTGTATAGTTCCTCGCGCTGCGCAACCCTCCGAACTTGTCTGTGAAACGCCCACACCGTGGGCTGCAACACCCCTACCGCGGACGGTGCATCGCTGCGGTCCTTCGCATCTCCTTCAGAAACCCTTTGAAGCTACACTGGCATGCTGTGCGGGGCATCGCTGTGGACCTCGGCAAGAAACTGAAAGACTTCTCTTGCTGGATCACCCTTGGCCCCAGAGCCACAGATGCAAACTTACTTGTTCTTGACATGCGCTAAGGATACGTTCCTGCGTACTCTAGCCATCTTAGACCAGCGAAACACTTATGTTTTCTTCAGTCGCGTTGCTTTAGACCGTGCGCGACTGCTTGAGGCTGGATCTCTTCATGCATCATGCTCCTTGTGGTATCCTCGGCGATGTGTCTCCCTGATCTTTCAGGTTCGCATTCCAGTGAATGCCCTTTATCGATGCAAGCTGCATGATTTGTTCACATCACTGTCAAAGCGACTGCCCTGGAAGATGAGATGCTTGGTTTCCGCGACGCCTTCGTCATCTTGATCATGGCGCTGCTTTTTGGCTCCGTGCTCCTAACTCTGTGTGCAATCGGTGGGGATCCCAGACAGACAGGCGCTATCTGGGACCTGTGGTGTCAGCACAGGCGTCTCGTTCATATTCACCTCGCTGGGCTTCCAGGACACGTTGCTCTTGTCCGCTGTTTGTGCAGATACCACCGAGAGCTTGTTCAGGAACCGATGATTTTGACCCTCGGCCCCATCCCCAAAGCTCAGCGTGTTGCTGGGATGCAAGAAGCATCCGGTGCGGGTCACCTACGGTTTTTGTGTTCTTCTGAAGCGAGTTAAGCTCAGGTAGCACAAGCTTTGCAGAGTCTTGGCCTCAGCTGTTTTGCAAGCACGCGCTTTGCACTCTCTGCGGGCCACTTCCGTGGCCATGGCAGCGTGTCATAGCGTCCGGGGTGGCTTGGCTTGGGCTCGCATGAACTCAAAATATGCGCTGAGTCTAAATCTCTTCCCATACTGAGGCCTCAGTGCTGAGCTGGCAGAGGACTTGTTGGCATTTTTCGCATTGTTATAGCATTGGGATGTCACGTAGTGTCATACAGTCCAGGAAATCGGACGGGCAATTTCTAGCGTAAAAGTGTATGAGCGGCCGAAGGGGTCCGGAGCCGGTGTTGAAAGTGCAGCAGTGCATTTGTTGGAGGCGGACGTTGCCGAGCTTGCAGCTCACGCTGCTCGTCTTTCTGGTAACGCGCATGTTCATCTTATGATCTGCGCAGAACCTGCCTTAGGTTGAGGCACTGGCTGTGTACGACGTGACACAGATCTCTCGTTGCATTACCCTGCTGGCCAAAGAGGCTCTTGTTTGTGCCCAAGGTTGTTTCTCCTGAGCATACTCCGAAGTTTGAGAGTAAGGTTTGGACTTGGTATCGGTTTGTGAGTCTGTGAGTGATGAGATTCTGCCAGGTTCTTGGCTCCGACAGCCCAGACTTTGACTTCGCGCGCCGTGTCAGTCGTCCAGCTGCACCTTACGACGTTTTCGCAAGGTTGTGTCAAGCACTTTCCAATTTTGCGGTGCGACTTGGTTTCGAATAGTATGTCCCAGCGATATGAGGTCGGAGTAAATCTATGGAAGAGGCAACATGTGTCTTTGCCATGAAATTCAAAATTGTATAATTCTGGCGAAAAGCGATAGGGGCCAAGCCTCAGCCAATACCTCCTAAAACTCGCACAGCCAACAGGGGCCAACCCTTTTTCCATTGTCCCTGCGCTATGCAAGAGAATCAGTGCGGCACGAATATGACGCCTAGATACCGCGCCTACGCTGCCCAGCACGTGCATGCAAATTTGTTTTTGCATTCAATGGTTGTTTCACCTATTCACGTGCCTCAGATAACACTATGACATGTGTATTTCAACGTCTCCAGAACTGGATGCCAGACTAGATCGAATTTGTTGGAAGGATGCTGAATGAGCCCCTTATTCGTGAGCTAGTATATGTAGCGCAATATCTTGTTTGTTTGGGGCCGAGGTTAACCGCCTCGACGCTTGTTCTAGAACTTTCTTACAGTGGGGGGTCCGGACGAATGGTCATCTGGAAGGTATCTAAGAATCTAAGAGCTGTCTGTGGAATACTTCTTGGATGACGAATCTAAATGGCAGATTCTGGAGGCAAAGTTTGTCCAATCATATGCATTGCCAAGGTGCCAAATCCTTCCAGCAGCATGCAGCCCAAGGCAGCACGTGCATGTTCTGGCTCCTTCGAAGATCTCAACATTGTCCGAGCAGCATGCATGCTGCTCAAATCCAGCATCTGTACCCAATGAACGCCCGCGTTTTTGCGGCAAAGGTTGTATGCAGCGGTCAGCGAATTTTAGCGTACAAGTCTTTGTCCGTCTTCATACGTCCTTTTCCTATGGGGCATGGATGCCGATGTCGTGATGAAGTGCAGCTGAGCATATCTAGAACCGGCGCAGCTGAACTACCTCACGCTGTCACGTGCTTTTGATGTTTCCACTGTCAAGTGGTCTTGTTGCTTCAAAGGCTGGTAGACGGCATCGGTTGTAGCCTGGCGTGGCTTGGCTACCTGGAAGGCGAGCGCGCCGCCTCTGCGCTGCGGATTGTTAGAGGCTGGGCTCTGCATGCTATGCGCTCTGCGCGCAGGTCGCGCAGGTAGTCCGGGTGTATCCATCATTTGCACAGAGAAGCAGTGAGAGTGCTCGCAGACAGGGTTTGCAGACCCATGCAGACAATACGACTTTATTTTGCCTCACACGGTTTGTCGATCCTTCAGAGAACTTGTGAGACATTTCCTTCTGATGCGCATTGAATACCCGACACCTGGGAATCGTACTGAACACCCCGCAGGAAGCAAGGACTTTGACAGCGTTGCTCCTGTTCCTACTGCTCCTTGCGAGGAGCAAGCAGGCAAGGAGCTGAACCCCTGAAAGCTCGGAGAAGTTTTTGTTGATTCTGGTAGATCATCAACCGGATTTCACAGGCTGAATGTCACATGGACCTGTCAGGCCAAGCCTCAATAGTCGACCGCCGAACTGGCGAAGGCTCCATGGGAGCCACTATGTTTAGATCGATCGCAGCATTCATGTAGATGCCGGCGAGGGGCAAATGGCGTCCAAGACCTGGTGCTGGGTCCGATCGAGACTGTCGACATCAGACTATCAGGCGACACGTTTCTTTTTGGCCCATTCCCTTGTTGTCTATGACGCCTCGCATGCTTACTCGGTATTACAACACGTAGTGGAGGCAATAGGCAACCTGGCGACTTGGCCCAGGCTGCGCAGCTGGAAGCGGTACCCGCTTGAGCCTGTAGCTGCTGGTGTGCAGCCAATGAGGAGAGCGCAATATACACAGCATGTCTTCCTCGCGAAAAGCAGCCTACGATGCAATTCTACTTTGTATTTGACATGCCTCTGCTTGTCGTGTGCGTGATGCAATTCACAACGGATGGCATCCGACCAGGGTGGAGTCAGGTTGCGACAAAGTTATGAACAAGATATCTTCTTACTTGACATCAGCCAGATCTCAGACTCTGTGGGGCTTGTGCCTCAACCCTGTAAGTGGCGAGAAGCGTCACTTTGAAATTCGGAATTCAGGGCTAAGCTAGGAGTCAAGGCGGTGAGTGGATGGCCTAGGACCTAGTCATCTTGTGTCGCAGCAGGGTAAAGTTAAAAAGTAGGGGATTTGCACGCTTCGGAGACAGAAGACCTGCCAAAGGCAAGTCTTCTACCAACAGCTCCGCAACCGCGGTGTGATGCGCCATGCGCCAGCGCATTGACAGAAATGGGATACGGAGACTTTGGCAGACAGACTCGCGTCCCGGGCCTTTGCTCCCACAGGATCCGACAGGGATGCCCTGCCGCTGCAGCATTTGATTCCAATACGACTGCTTAGCATTCTTGGAGAGAGCCCGTCGCGGTAGCAGCCGTAGCAATCATGGTGTTAGACATGCGCCTACACATGCATTGCAAGACTACAAAAGAGCTTTCCAATGTCGTGCCTGCACTGTCGCCCTGATGGACAGGTTGAGGTTGGAATCCAATAAGTTGGTGACAAAGCCAAGTGAGAATTGAATTTGATTCACAGCGATTCTTGTTCTTTCTTTTCAGGATCTCCAGGCTGACAGTCTGAAGGAGATGCTCCGTGAGCATCATGCGCAGATGATGCGAGCGCTCCAGAAACATCAGGCAGCTGTTCTGCTGTACGTAGGACAATGGACAAGATTGTGCATTTGCTAACTCCTTGACAAGTTGTTCTGGAAAGCATGAGCTTCTGAGCAACATGGAGAACATGTTCCATAAACTTGCTAGTTCTGAAGGAACATCGGCAGCTAGTCCACGCGGTCCAGCTACGTAACTGGGGGCAAAAAAGCAGGTAAAGTCCTCAAAGAATGCCTGCACTCACCACCTCAACTTTCTCTATTCCTGCTGGGCCAAGGCAAGAGGCACTAAACACTAGACCTAATCGAATATTTACTTGAAATCTGTGTTACATTGTGTTACGTTCTGTCGAGGCTACCCTGGACAGTCTGCGTGGTCATCCAGCCCGTGCCGGCGCGTCTGCTGTAAGACATGGCGCAGCTACTAGTGAAGCATGTGCCGCATGCTATCCCATGCTACCCCAGATGTTGAGTTGTTGCGTGTGCGACAATGGATCTTTCGCATGCCTTGACTCGCCGTGACATTGTCTGATATGCAGAGATTTGGTGCACAGCCAGATGGACTTGACAGTGATGCGCCACAAGTCCGAGCAGGAGGGGGAGAGCTCGCAGGTGAAGTTCCGCTGGGCTTCGAATGGGATTGGAGGGTCTCCATTTTAGGAACTCAAGAGCCGCCAGCTCTTAGAGGCGGTGTCGCAAAGCGGTCCGCAAGGCTGTAGCTGCCAGTCAAAATGGCTCATAAATTGAACATGGTGTTTGCCAATGTCAATGGCCCAGTGTAGGGCACCATTGTTTATGCAAGCAGAAAGTGAACATGAAAGAACATGCTCTGCAAGACCCTATGGAAAGGATACTATCTTTTGCTGTGAGTTCTTGCGGAGACCTTTCTCGCAGGACACACCCCATCTCTGTCTCCCAGAGCGCATGAGGCGCAGGCTGGGCAATGCGTCAAAAGGGAACCCACGACCTCAAGAGTTTGCAACAATAGGCATCTTTAGAAGACATTTCAGCTGTTCTGTTAAATGTCAGCACACATCAGGCTTGAAATGCTACTCCAAGGCCAGTGATCCTCTGGCAGCAGCTGCCAACAAGCAAATCAGCTTGAAGGAGCCGCAGATCATGAGTCTGCTGCGCAGGCATGGTGCGTGCTCTGCTGATGAGATGCGTCATGTTGATACTTCTACAAGGCAGCATTTGACTAGGGCAGATGGCTCCGCGGGGTAGGTTGTTTTGTTTCCGTATTTTTTTTTTGTGTCATTTTTCCTTTTCCTGGTTTTGATGGGGTGGGTTCGAAAAGAGGAAAGAAATGAACAAAGAAAGAAAGAGCGGACAGAAACAGAAATAAAGAAAGAACGAGGGAAATAAGGAACTGACAGAACCAGAAAGAAACAAAGAAAGAAACAAGGGGAGAGTGAGCGTGGGGGAGGCGTTAAACGGCGTGTCCTTTGAAAAAAATATCCCACCTACCATCAGGGCAGTCGTGCCTGAGGCGTAGCCCCAGCGCGCCCCTGGTTTGCCAGGACGCGAGTGGCATGTAGAAGTAGAAGAAGAAGAAGAAGACAAGAACGAACAAAAACGAGCAAGAACTGACATAACCAGAAAGGAAGAAAGGACGTCTAAGAAAGAAAGATACGAATAAAGAAATAAAACAATGCATATGAAATAAAGAAAGAGCGTAGCACGAGAACGCAAGAAAGAGAAGAACGAAATCAATGAAAAAGAAAAGAACACAATAACAAGAGAAAGAAAGAAACAGAAGAAAGGAAAGAGCCAGAGAAAGAAAGAAAGAACGGATTGGGGCACACTTCTCTGGGAAGGTAGATGTCGCCTCCTGGGTCCGACCGGACTGAACCACGCTGCGTGCGGATGCGTGCAGCTTGGGGGTGTCCCCGGGGGTGTCGTAGGGCACCCTATAGCCGTTAGAAGAAGAAGAACGGATTCAATGTGTTTTGGGAAGATGTTCCGTAGGAATGTACACTACACCGGGCCTGGGCCTCCCGGGAATCGTGGACACATGGACCTGTGCGCCTGGTCGGGGCCTAGCCCCAGCAGGGCCTTAGGGTTCTGCATACCCCATAGAAGAGAGAAAGATAAACAAGGGAACCTGTCTCTTAGGACCTTTCCGAAAGAATGTACTCTTCTGCGAATAATTTGGTCTTTACGCAATCAGCTACCACTGAGACCGCACATTTTAAAATGATCAAAACCAGCGACTACTGGGGAGGTCTTAATCGTGCAAAAACAGAACTCCCTTGTTCTCTGGCAGTACGCAGGCGTCTAGGCAGTCTCATCTCTGCTAATTATTAGCTACCTTTTGGAGAAAGATAATGCCACCTCTGATGGGGAGTCAGTACTACGGGGGCTGTGGCAATGACGAATGTGTAACTGCTATAGCTGTGACCTTGTTCTGAAGGGGAAGTCATTGAAGTGGAGCGGAACCGGTGTTGCAGCTCATTTTGTTTGTGCGTATGGTTATCACGTACTACCCCTGCGTTGCGATTCAACCACTTCAAGAAACCCTTGGGTTTCACTAGGCCCAAAAAGACAGACCGCAGGGGCGGCCTAATTTAGGCCTATGCTTCGGCACAATGCCGCCAAAGCAAAGCAATGCAAAAGCAACAACAACAAGAAGAAAAGCAATCCAGAACCAACGAAAGAAAGAACCACGAAAGACATGAAGACGACAGAAAGAAGAATGGAAGGGAGGACAGACGGAACAAGACAAAGACATAGACAAAGAACGACACGCAGAAATGAATGAATATAGGTCAATGGAAGGAAGAAAGACAGAAAGATGAAGAAAATCAAGCAAGGAACTAAGATATGCGAAGGAAGGAACAAGAGAAAGACATAGACAGGAACATTGAAGGAAGAAAGTACAAGAGAAAGAAAGAAAGCAAGACCTACATCCTGAAATCACGGCAGTACAGATCCACCCCGAACCGCCGGGTGTCATCCAATCATTATGTGTGCAAATGGGGGTTGCTCCACCCCCCCCAACCTTCTTGCTGTTATTTGAGCCGCACAAGCTGACTTCGAAAGAGACTCGTCCCATCATTGCAGTAAGAGTGTCTTTCAAAAATTCACTAAGGCAGCATTGCATGCAATCATTATGTTTGCAACTGGGGGGGGGGGGCTGCACCCCCCCCACAACCATCCCACTTTTTTTGAAGCCGTGCAAAGCTGACACCCAAACAAGCAAAAATTCAACAAGTTCTCCCGAGCAGCATGTCATCCAGTCATGATGTTCCCGCAATTCCGAGCCAGACCCGCAATTCTAAACCTCAAGCCTTCTGCGAAAAGCATACCCGAACAATCTTTCCAACCACCGAAACAAAAATTGCGGAACAAACACACCGGAACCCTTCCGAAACCGTGGGGACAGCGCGCCCTAACAGCCTGTCCAAGCGCGAAAACCAAAAGAGATCGGACAATTAAACCACAAAATACGGAACAAACACCTGGCTCCGATCCGCATGTCAACCATCCTACTCGTAGCCATGAATGTGGGTTGTGCTCAGGCGTCTCCAAACTCCAAACCGAAGGCCTACTTTGCCTAAAAAGTGTTTCATGGGGTGGTGCCGTGGAGCACCTCATCCACCTCCACATCATGACCTTTTCCAGTCAGAGCGAAGCTAGACAAGAAAGCCACTTCGAAACCGAGTCTTGCTGCTGGAGCTGCTTGATGGAGGAGGTCATCGCCAATGTGCTCCATGCAGGTGCCACCAGATTTCTGTGGTGAACACCCTCCTGAGATGATGTCGAGCCGGCCAGTGCAACAACTTCCCACGGTTCTTGGCTTTGGCTTCTCCTTGTTTTCTTCAGCAATCTCTGCGTCGTGTGCGTGGTTCTGCCGTCACCTTGCTTGAAGCTGCGGCCTCACTTGCCCAGCTGCTCGAACAACATTGCCTAAGAACAGAATGTTTGGACACGTGCAGTTCACTGGTGAGACCATGCCTCCGCTGTGATCCATCAGAGATCATGTCGCTGCATGGCGGGGGTGAAAACAGCTCGTGGACAATCGCTGTGAGGTCACAGCCAATCCGTTACTGTTTCCAACATCTTCAGCAGCTTCAGCACTTGCTGCTGGCCACCGAAGAGGGAGAGAAATTGAATGATGGTGGCATATGGCATATGAGCTAACTTTGTCTTGACATTGAAGTATCCTTTAACTCCCAGCTGTTTCCTAGATTCTTTCCGTGTTCTCTTTAATCTACAAGAGCAAGGCCCAGGATGGTACGATTGCCAGCTTTGCTGTTGAGCATCTTTTCTGGCTGTCTGCAGCGGCCGTGCGGGCTTGTCCATGACAGAGTGCAGTCCTCAAACATGCCATTGGGAGTCTAATCATTTTCTGTGCGGTGCTCACTTCATTGCATTCTGCAGCCCATGAAGCATGCTTTTTCTGGCAAGGAGCTAGACAGGCTGCAGGACCTGTGTGATGCATCCAGAGCTGTTGCTGATTCGCGTGGGCAAAGCAAGACTTACTACCTGCACGCGAGGACTTGATGACGGTAGCGGCTGAGGATTGCAAAGTGCCAGTCGTGTCTCACACGAAGGAGCCAGGGTCCTCGAGTAAATAGGAAAGCTCGAGCCGCTTTTTTCCACTGCCTCCCTTGCGTCACAGACAGATTCCTGGTACATGAGCAGACTTCATCAGAAACACTCAATGCACCGACTTTCTGCAGAATTCAATCTAAACATTAGTAGTGATGCCAGGACTCCCAAGATCGTGATGTCCCCAAGTCGCGGATAGCATCACGAATCCAGGCGTGGGGTGAGTCTGATTTGCTAGTGGATCCAGAGACCTCATCTGCCATGTCCAAACAAGTCGCAAGTCAACTTGAGTTGTTTTATATACCAAGCAGCCTCAAAGCTTCAAAGTTACACATCAAAAAGTGAAAAGCACATCTTGACTCTTAGGAGAAAGGCCACTTGTTTGCGGCCAGCTTGGTGGAATCTGGCACCGCAGCACGGATAGAAGCCGAACAAGCGAGGGCTAAAGTGACAGCAGAGCCTTTCGCAGCCACTCGTTCCTGCGGCTGTGGCATGATGCAGGCGCGGGTCAACAAGAAGCCGCTGCTGAGACAATTTACGCGGATGGAGAAGTTGCAGAGCTTCGTGGAGGAGGGTCCCCTGGAGCTGTCCTCAGAAAGTTCCTCTGAATGAGAAAATACTGTGACTGCATTGCTGTCAGCTTGACGGCCTGGAAGTTTGTTGACATTCTCCAATACAATGCCTGTTGAACCACATTGGGCCCTGCCTGCGTCTTTGCTTTGGAGACTGGGCCCATGCCAAGTGAAGGGTGCGACCGACGTGGGGATGCGCAACCGGTTCCGAAAGGTTGAGCTCAGCAAACCTCAGCTTCTCTCACATTCTGTCTTGCAGATCTTTTTCACCAACGTGGTGCTGAGGGATGTGCTGCAAACTGCAAGCCTCACCCAGGTCTGAGATGACTCAAATCTGTTTTTAACGGCCTTGGCAAGCTCTGGCATCCCAAAATCCAGAGCTCACAGGGTGTAACGAATGTGTAAGTTTTGCACAAGTGAGGATCTCTGTGCTGGCGTCGTCATCCTGATCAATGCTGCGGTTCCTCGCAGAAAGTACTTGTGCCGATGCCCACTCCAGAGGCTTAACCTTTTGTTGACTAGAATTTCAGCAGGCGGAAGTGCCCAAGCAGGTGGAGTTGTTCAACTAGATTAGGTATTGCAACACAGAAGCATCATCCAAACACATGTATATCTTCCTGCCAGACGATGTGAGGTGCTGATTGTGGAGCAGCAGCTACAGGGGTCGCGAGCCAGCCATGCCATTGACCGGGAAGCCACGTCGGGAACCTTCGTGCCTCCCAACAGAGACTACGAGAGTGCATTTGACATTTCCGAGTACTGTTTTTTGGTCTTCTACATCTGCGAGATGGCACTTCGAATTGGGGTGCTGCGCAAGAGATGGTTTTACACCGAAGAGGAGGGCTACATGTGGGGCTCCGCAGCAGCATGAAGCGACGAGCGGAGGTAGCATCATGTGAAGTGAGTGGACACTCAGGCAACTACTTCGATTCCTGGCTTTGCAGTGCTCAATGTTGCTCTGAGCCGAGTCTCAAACAAACGTCTTAAGAGCTTCAGCGGAGCCGCAAAGGATGTCCTGCTGGTCGGCTTCGGTCTGGTGGATGCAGTGGTGATTGCCAGCTACAGAGGACATCTTTAGCGCTGTGCCTGCACTCCCTGTTCTGTCCAGATTTAAAGGCCCTCATGGCGGCAAATCAGGTGGGTGTTTGTGAGGAAAACTGAGGGAAGCTGGGTGGGGAGGAGCATGGAGGAGCCAAGTGACCATGGAACTGCTAGGTCTGCTAGGCTTTTGGAGGTAGGAATCCAATGGTGCTCTTCTTGCACGCAGTATGTTGCCGCTTTAACCACAGTTACAGCTTCTAAGTCAATCTTACAACTGGCATGAAGAGGAGAGCGCAACTCCAGTACGCAGCTAGTACGCCTCTTCCGAGTGACAAAAGTTGTCAGCAACTCAGAGTTTGCATCATGGCGACAGCATTCACCTCACTGAGAGCGTTGTTGCATGTTGTGACATCTGGCGCGGAGGTGAAAACGATGCGACTGGTGCGGGTGGTTCGGTTGCATGTCAACTGCTTGGCCAGAATCCTTGCGCCATGTTCCATAGTCATAGTCCAAGGTAATGCACTTGTTCAGCCAGCTGAGAAGCCTCTTAGCAGCAAATGCATCACAGGATCCTGTCAGGGGCCATCATCTTTGCATCCCTTGTTGCAATACTTTTTGGTGGACATGGCCCGGTGTTGCTTGTTGTGTGCACCAAGGGTTGTCAGAGTGTTCTAGGGATTGCGCGTCTGGTAGAAATGTTTTTGTGAATCGGTTTTGGTCTCGGCTCAGAGTAAGGAGTTTATTCATAGAGGGAGGTTCGGGAGGCTTCAGCTTTCAAGATGGCCAATGTCAGCTCGTCGGGCTCGTCTTCTTGTCTTTCACCATCGGATGTCTGAAGTGTGACCGTGTCGGATGCCACAGACGGCTTCAAGAATTCAAATGCACATACTGCGGTGACATTGCGGGTGGGTCTCTCCTGCGTGGAAAGAGAAAGAACAGGAAGGAACGATTTGCTATGATCATGTTGTGAACAACGGTTGCGACTGCACGGTCACAAGCTTTTCGCGAGACATTGGTGCCCAAGGTATGGTGGACGTCTTTCGGGCCAGCTTGTCGGCTCTTTTCTGGTCGATGGTGATGCTATTGGTTTGCATGATGATCGCTTCATTGATCTTGTCCGAGGCATGCTATCATTTTATTGTGGACCCGCGGCAAAGCCGAGATGTACGGGAATCATTGTTGAAAACTTATGGAAGCTTCACTCGCGCCATGTATAGTTTTTTTGAGATCACCTTTAGCGGTGGCTGGCCCGTCCTGATACGACCATTGGTGGACGACGTGAGTGTCCTGTTTGCCCTGCCATGCCTGATTTATATTGTGCTTGTGGTGTTCGCCGCCTTGCGCTTAATCACAGCGCTGCTTGGCCTGACTCAGCCTCCGCAACAGCTTTCAAGCGTTTCTTTCCTTTCATATTTAGTTTGAACCAGCGACTTATTCCTTTCTCAGAGGCTCTTCGTTCGCTCTACTTTGCATGCTCTTTCCAATGATGCTGGAGCTGCCGTCCTTGAGCGCCTTCAACTTTCTGCAGAGCTGCAGGCGGGCTCGCGCCAAATCATGTGTGTTGCTTTGGAAGCCCTGCTGCTGCAGGCAAAGCTCACGCATCTTTTTGAAGATGCAGATCTTGACAATGACAAGACTCTTACCCTTGCTGAATGGGAGAAGCAGCTGAGCCATCCGGAGACCTGCTTGGGTGATCATGGTGATCATTCTGTTTCGGAAATCTAATTAGAATCTGTTTAACATGAGTTGACATCTAATTATGATCCCATTAGACTCCTAATTCAGAGGATCCGAACCGTAATTAACTTTAGTCTTACCCCTTTTAAGAGTGGTCTTGAGTGCAGTTTTCAGAATTTGAAATTCGGGGGAACCTGTAATTTGTATTGGGGGGGTTAATGCTAGGGGGAAGCGATTCTTCGCATTCAAATTTGAATTCGTATTCATATTATAGTTCGAGTGCCCATGTGAACTATACTTGGCCCAGTTGCTTGCGGTCAGGACCCAAGTACAGTCATCATGGTGCAGGGTGTTGGGGAGGTTGTGGGTTCTTGAAATCCCTCATGGTAGCTTCACCCCTTGATTAACCTCTCCTACTGTAAAGTAGCACCTGGCCAGAGTCCCAACCTTTGGAATATCACCTGGAGAGGATTGTCGAGAAGGCCAAACGGATACTCAGTAGTGTTTCCAACCTAACTCATCAGGGGGTCCAAGATCCTTGAAATCAAGAATTTGTTAGCAGGCTCCGCACATCCGTATCCGAGAAGATGCCCGTATTCTCGAATGTTGTCACGAGAGATTCGTGCTGTCCCAGACTCGTCAGAGACCTAAACACTGTAGAACCAAGACACTGGATGATGTGCACGTGAGGAGATTGTACAGTACCTTAGCACGCTGGAGATTGACGTCCACGATGCAAAGCTGCTTTTCCACATTCTTGATGATGGGGATGGTTTGCTTTCCATCCAGGACTTGCAACACCTTTTGGCGCTTTGCACGTTCTCAGCTCAGCTATGTTCGTGAGCAGGTGTTGTGCAGAGGTCTTGGAAAAGTAGCCACGTTTGTGCGATCTGGCTTCTGATTCTGCACGCTACCCTGATCAAAAGCAAAACAGCGTCTAGGTAACATCAAGAAAATCAACATGAAATTAAAATAACATCGAGAAAAGAAAGGAATCCAGTTCCCGGCATGCGGTATCAACAAACCCAAAATAAAGCGGTCAAAAGCCAGCTCAAAATCGGCTGAAACTTGGTTGGGTGAGAATTCGTGCAACACTTTTTGATCTCTTTCCGATCTTATTTGACTTGCCGTGTTTTGATTCGGTGCTGTCAATTCCAAAGCTCCTGCAGCGAAGTACTGCAGACTGCGCGCATCTTGGCACGAAGCATGCCCTTGAAGCTGTGACCTTTCCTTGGATGGAGGAGCTGTGCGAAGGCATTCCAAAAGTTCGAGGCAATGCAAAGTCTCTGGACATTGTGGCTCAGACGCACGATGCACATAGCATGATAGGCACTTGATGGCTTGTTGTCGTTCGTCGTCAAACACTTGTCCTTGATTCAGGTCTGCCTGCTGCATGAGACTGGAGAGATCCGAAAAGATTGCCATCAAATTCTTGAAGCTGTCAAGACGGGAAATCTCCGCTTGTGAGATGGAAAGTTTGATGTCACCAAGGGCTGAGGAAACTGGCATCTCTTGGCCTTGCCTCAGACCGCGAATTTGCATCTCCCAAAGATCAGCCTCAAAGCGGCTGCAAAAGAACTGCTGGCGGGACGCTGAGCACTTTACTGTACCTTGTACTTGTAGGCGTGAGTATGAATCAGTATGTCGGTATATCCTGCCTGCATCCCAAGAAAGCTTGGAGTCTGGAGACTTTCAATTGATGCACTCATATCTCTCAGCTCATAGCAAGCCACATGGAGCTCCACGACAAGTCATTGCAATCTTGCAATCACTGTGCTTTGGAAGAAGTTCTGTTGATGGTGCTTCATGCGTTGTATGAAATAGACTCTGACATGACAAGTGCGAGGTCAGGATTTCAAAGTGGACCCACGGGCAACTACAAGTAGTCTTTCTGAAGCCACCGCGTCATGACAACGCATTGTCCTCACAAGCTGCCATTCTAGATCATTCTAGGCAGGCACAAGCTTTGTATCTTCAAAGAAACGATGCGAGATGGGTGCTGGAGCGGAGGATGCCTCAGATTCTAGACAGCACGCGCCTTACTTGCAGCATGCTCCAGCTGCATGGCATGGGTGAGTGCCCGTTGGCGGTCAAGTTTCCGTGCCTTACAGTTGCAGCTCATGCGAGTTGGCTGGACTTGGACTGTGAGACTGTGAGGTTTAATTCTGGATCGGCCCAGCGCATGGAGGTCTGCACACTGCATCAAAGGCCAGATCCATGTCACGGAGCAGAAGCTGTGCAGTTTGAAGATGTTTGGAGACTTTCCAGCATTATTGTTGTTCAGTGGTTTTCTCGAGTAGTGCCTGGTTGAGACGCCTTCATCGCTCGGAAGACAAAGGTTCCCCGATGGAGAGCCTCTCCGGGCTTTCTGTATTTCGCTCATTTCTGCATTCATGGCGCTGATTGGCAGCATACTTATTTCCATGGCCAAAAAGGCAAGCGCAGCCACATCGGAGCAAGAAACCTATCCTCAAAGGATGAGGCAAAGATGCACAACAACTCGACCCAGCGCACCCAAGTTGAGTCACACACGCTCAAAAGCAAGAGCCTGAGAACAAAGCTGCAAGGCTCATCAAGGCTCCGTCCTCCAGAGGTTCTCTCAGGATGAAGCTCGCTGAAGAGTCGCCTCAGATGCCCCCAAACGTTTAAACAGCTGAGTGTAGAGGTTTTAGAAAATTCGACTGAAACCGTGGCAGGATCATGAAGGACTGACTGGGTCAGATAAAGAGCCCCATCTCCTGAGACAGGTTGGACATGCTTCAGCGTGAGGCGGCCGCTTCTTGCAATAGATTCGGGCAGAGCTGCCAAGGACTTCGGATGCCTTTCTTGGATTGTTGTGTTTCTTGGGGTTCGCAGAAGTTCAATTTCGAGCATGCCGAGGCAAATCATGAGCCTCGGCCCATTTCTCATCCCTTGCTGGTAGCTGGAAGAGATTGCTCGGGAGGGAACAGCAGCCCCTGTCTTGTCATGTCATATCAGACACCAGCGAGCGGCCTGGAAGCTGTCCAAGCTTGGCAAAAGCAAGCAGACGGTGAGTCCATTTAAGGCACCAACCTCCGCCTGGCTGCTGGAAGCACCTCGTGAGCCTCCGAACCTCCGAACCCTGATGCATCCTGATGCATGCAGTTTTTTGTTTGGAGAGTGGAGGTGGCCTGCTGCCGCGAGGAGGCCACAGCCCTGCGAGAATACCTGACGGAGGCTTCTTTGGTCATGGTTTTGTGCCTCTTCATGGCTGGCAGAGTTGGGCTCCGAGTTAGTATCCTCATAGCAAACTGACAGGTTGGTGCACTCAGCATCGCCTGCTTCCCGGATGCATCAGAAGGAAATTGGAGAGTGAGCTATTCCATGTCAAGTGCGAGATCACCTCAACATCATGATGTTGAGCTAGGAGACATAAAAGCTTGTCCGCTGCAACGCCTGGCCTCAAACCCTGCAGTTGCAGCGTAGCGGCGTAGCCTTGCCAGAGCCATCTTGCAAATGCGCCATGAAATCCTCGCAGCCGTGGCTCCAGGAAAACCTTTGCCTCCACTGGAGAGTGAGGCCGAGTAAGCACAGACTGAAGATACAGTAGCAGGCAAATCACTTTGCCTATGAAGAATCCCCACAAAGTACATCATGAAGCTGGAGGCCTAAAATCCTGCAAGCCTACAGTTTGAAAAGGCTATGTAGGGGGATACTAAGGACGAATTGCAGGAAGGAGGTTAAGAGGGGTTCAGGTGCTCATCGTGAGGAAAGAGGGGATTTTTACATTGAAGCGATTGCGTATTTTGAAGCCATGCCAGGGTGATGTATACGCTTGGCCATCGCAGTTCCGAAGCGGTGCAGAAGCGGAGGAGATGGCAATTACAGCCAAAACATTCATTGCGATTTGCTTCTTTTCCTTACCTGCTGCCCTAGGTGGTCTTGAACAGCGTCCACAAAGCGTACACGTAGCTCCTGTACACAGCAGGGTCCTGATATGTACGAACTGGGATCAGACATTGCTTGCTGCGTATATCTCACGCCTGCTACTTACAAACCCCCAGCCACTCATCATCACTCATGATTCTCGTCCACCAACACAGTGTACAAGGTTCTGCAAAGTGCAGGTCTGCACTGGTTTTGCTTCAGGTGTCCTGCTGGAAGTGCGAGCCGTTAATTGCTTATCGCAAGAGACCACAGCTGGCCAGTTGCTGGCCTTCCTCGGCTGTACAACCACGAAGCCAGCTGCAGGCTTTTTACATTCTGTGGGTAGAGCGCCTAAATGCGCCTGATTGCTTCCTGGTCCTGCTTCTCTAGGCTCCAGAAGTGGAGATTCAGAAATCAACAGACTTGGATTGCTCGAAACAGTGCATGCTTTCAGCAATTCTGAGCTTCTTTGTGCAAGGAGCTCCTCATCATGGCCCGGGCGGTTTGGCGGGCACGTCAGACCATTTACGAGGAGGCTTCCAACATGGTCTAGCAACCCATCCAAACGAACAACATCATATGTGAAGCCACCTTCGTTCATGGCATATTTGCAGCTGGTTGAAGTGCAACTGTAACGGCGCACTGTCCTTGGTTCTGTTGTCTAGCTAGATTCTCCTAGACAACACAATTCCAATTGAATGCTGTGAGCTTGCTGGATCTCAACGCAGCTTCGCGGGCCTTTGACCTTTGCTGAATCTGCCTCATAGGCGGAACGCTGCAGTGTCCTGGCTGGTTTGCCCGGCAGAAAGGCTTCTGAGGCAGCATCCTTGCTGCTGGAGGCCACGGAAGCATACAGGCAGGTTGTGAACTCACCATGGTTGCTGCCGATACCTTGTTGCTCTGCGTGAGCTGTTCCTGCCCGGCCCCAGGTGTGCAGTGTCAGCTGAAGACCTCAGAGATGCCAGCGCTTCCATTCATGCAGTGCTGTCATGGTAGCAAGGCTGCACCTTCGGCAATGGCCGAAATGTCATGAGCAAGTTCCAGTTTCTTCAGGTACAACTCGGCAGTGCGCCTGGCGATTCGCGATAAGGCAGACTGGCCCAGGCACAAGAGCAACGCAGAAGTCACGACATGTTGAGAGAGTCTTCCTGATCGCCAGGAAGGATTTGTCGGCCCTGGCCAGGAAGCTAGGTGCGCCACTGCAACTAAAAAGCAAGAAGATGTCGTCTGTGGCGGGACAACCATGGCTGAATCTCTTTTTGGGCAGAACTTGGCAAAGCCAACTCACACCTCCTAACGCCACCAGCTTTACAACCACGTGCACGACGAGTCCAAGCCTCCTCTCTAGCATGCATCTGGAAGCCAAACCACAACGACGCCTCCGCCCACTAAGCCTTGACCGCGTTGACAGGGGTCATCATCGTAGTCGTTCACAAGTCCATACTTGCAAGTTGTTTTGACATGTGATGAGCTTGAGGCTGCCTCCTGCAACTCCCTGCGAGTTTGTGGAGGAACGGGTCGGAACAAGTAATCTTACAAGCTCCTGCTTGAATTCAACGTGGCCGCGTGCATCATGGAATGTTATGGATAAAGCTCTTCATGTATGTCTGCCCGGAGTGCTAGGAGTCGCTCTGCTGGTGGGCCTTTGGTCAGCATGACAGAGGTGCCGATGCTCGCTTGCAAGGCCTGTTCAGAAAACTGAGCATGAGCAGGGAGGGTGGAGCAAGGTAACTCCTTCAATGTCTCTCCTTGGCCTGACAGCTCCAGACTCTAGGGCAATGAAGCAGAATCGAGCTTGAAAGTCTTATCAAGCCATCGGCAATGGTAGCTTGTTGAATCTCTCTGCGCCTCACAAGCTGCAAGCCTGAGTGGCACTCTTTGTGCGCAGCCCGACCTCGTTACATCAGATCCAGCCTAGCGGCTAGCAGTCTGACAGTCTAGCAAGTGGGAGTTTCTCAAAACAGCCACTATAACTCCTAATCTTGACCACCTTCATGAATTATACATATCCCTAGGGTTCCAAGGGCACCTCTTCTTAAACTCCCAAGATCATGTTGAACGCAGCCTAGGACTGGCTAGGCCACGGCTACTTCTGGCGGCCAATTCCGAGGCCCTCACCGGACTTCAAGCTCGAAAACGCGGCTGGCAACGCAACGTGGCTAGTCGCCAAGCATGTGTTGTCCTGGGAAGACAATCGTTCGTCTAGCTACAACGTACGGATCTTCAAAAACCTGCCAAGGCCATGAATGACTTCGATTGTCTGGAGGATGGTTTCTGTCCTCTTGCTGCCAAAGTCCTGGCTGCCGACTACCCGTTGCTCCGGTGCCATTTTCCAGAATTGCAAGGCCCGGCAAAGGTCCAAAATTCTCCATTGGAAGTGCTTACTTATAAAGATCATCTTGACTGACTTGGGCTGTGCACCCCAGATCGCTCATGCATGCTCTGCTACCCACTCCTTGTTGCTAGTAGGGCGATGGCCTTCGGTTTCTTCCTGAGACAACTGTTGGCAGCACCATGTTGCACGAAAATCAGCTGCATCAATCGTTGAATGTTTGTGCAGTCGCTCACCAAATTGACAATGCAAAGTGAACGGATGTGGCTTCCAAATGCAACTCTTGGGCAAGGCAGATCAAACAGCGAAGTGGACAAATGGCTCGTGCAGGAGATGCAGTGTTCATTGCTGAGCACAGGCTTTAAGGCAGGTCAACCAAATATGTGTTTTTTTACTGAGTTTTGATCTTACTTCTGGCTAGCAGGGAATGGAGGGAGGGAAAAGAACATGGCAGCCAATCAATACATTTGTGGATGAAAAATGTATGGGCTATTCTACAGATACGTTCCTTCATTCCTTGCTAACCAGAGCTAAGTGAGGAGGCAGCTTGGCTCTCCGAAGGCCAGGCTCAACGTCTGGCAGAGGGTGGAGACCACCACCACCTCATCACTTCCGGAGGTCGCCGCACCTGCACAGCCTCTTCATGTTTGTATTGCTGGGAGTTGGGAGCTACAACACCAATATGTTTCTAGGGTCCCAGAGCCCCTCACTTCGAGAAACTCCATGTTGGGGCTGTGGCAGTGCCTTCAGGGTCACTTCTGGCTGGCTCGCGCAGCGGCATTCGAGACCCGTCCTTAGCAGCCTCCTTCAACGATTCTGGAAGCATGTGCACGCATGTGGCCAAAATGGGGGGTGGGGAGGGCGCTTCAGGAATCCAGGAGTATACAGGGATTGTGAGGGGATCATGGGGGTCCTTTGGTGCTAAAGGATTATTTTGACAGACTATCGAATAACCGACGCTTGCAAGCAAGTTTTCATGTGTGTAGGCGAAAAGTGGTGGTCGCGCAGCTACCTTCATTGTCAGCGATCAGTATCGCCAGACGCCAAGATGAAGTTGCGCCAAGACGAGATCAGACACCTGTGAATTGTTCAAATGCAGTTGGCTCTGTTCGTCAGCATAAAGTGGCAAATTGTGATAGTCATTTCAGCTTCCGCACCCTGGTCGGCATAGTGAACAAGGCATCGACGAGTTGGGCAACTTTCGGGCGAACATGTTGGATGTGAAAGGTGTTGGCGTCTTATCTGCATCTGAGACAGCTTTTGCAACGAATTGAGTAAAGCGACTTGACAGACCTTGAGCAAACCCTACTGAGCTAAGCGAAGTTTGGCGGTAACCAAACACGAGTCATCAGATGCTTTTGGCCCAGAGTTTTTGTTGATGTGCTGAACTGGCATACTGGCGTAAGGTACTCATGTCAAGGCGGACATCTCCTCTGAGAAGGTGACGGGTTTGCTTGGCCTCGCAGATGCCTTGAGGCCCTTGCTTGTACTTTCATACACGGGGGTTTTCCGAAAACTCCGCGTATATTTTTTTTAGAGCGACTGCAGGCTGGCTTAGAAGGCCTTCCGCGAAAGTTCGCGATGGTGTTTGCAAAAGCAATTTTGGATTGCGC
This sequence comes from Symbiodinium pilosum, assembly GCA_905231905.1. Classification (NCBI taxonomy): domain Eukaryota; class Dinophyceae; order Suessiales; family Symbiodiniaceae; genus Symbiodinium; species Symbiodinium pilosum. Next base: position 69,184 of record CAJNIZ010013313.1, read on the forward strand.
GAAAGTAGTACCGTAAGATGTAGTTCCTTAAATGGGCTTTTTGCAAGGGTCAGTTCTGGATTTCTGCGAAGAGGTCATTCTGTCATGCGAGCATTTTGGATAACCCCCACATGTCACCAAACCCAGGAGGCTGTGTAAAGCGGAAGGCTTCGGAATTCCTTGTTACGTTCCAGCATGTACCAGCTAAATGGCAATCTGAAGTCGCACCTTGCTTCGTAGTCTCAGCTCCGCTTGCTGCCGTCATAATCTGCGATACTGAGACATTAGCACATTGACAGGGAAATGGCGTTTCAGCGCCTGGTGCAGCGTCTTCTTGACCTGGAAGGTCTCAGTGACGTCTGTAGCTCAGAACGGCGTGAGTGGCCTCCTAGTCAAGCGTGCTGGGATTGTGAGTTCCCTCAGGTCATGGGAACGGTCCCATACTATGCAATTCTTGACACTGGCTTGGTTTACTCTGGCATCAATCCTGCAACTGGATGGACCGGAGAAAGCTGCGTTCTTCTTGCCACTTTCCCAAACTTTTCTCATGTCACATGGCTTGAACCCCTCGAGACTGCCTGCCTGCAGCCAGCTAGTGTATCAACCCAACATGCGAATTCCTAGGTGAGACAAAGGCAGTCGCGACTTTTTGATGCCTACGATGGCATGAACTTCTCAGGCCGAGACATTCTTGAATGGAAAAGGTCTAGGCCTCGACCATTTTGTTCCATCATTTGCGTCTCATGGCAGCGCCACAGTAGCCTTGCTCGTGAACGCTTTGGCCCCCGCTACAATCCTGGAAGACAGGTTTTTCGTGAGGTCATCAGGCATGGCAAGGGGGAAGTTTCAGTCGTGCCCTGTAGGTGTCTGCCCTGATGCAGTGCACTCAGTGGGCTTTGGACGTGAGATGCGCCGCATCCTCCACAGCAACATGCCGCAACAGCCTCATGTTCGGTGCTGGCAACAGCTCTTGTTTGACGCGTTCTGTCTTGCCTGCAAAGCAGCTTCTTGACGTGGAGCAATACCATGCGGGCCATCAGGCAACAGTCAGGCAAAGTTGTAGACAGCAGGCTGGAGCTTTGAAAGGCTGTTTGCTGTCTTTGACTGAGAGTGACTGTGCTTGCAAGCAGCCGAGGCTGGGGTGTCTCTGCTGAATTCGAGCCGCGAGCAGTCTTCCATGGCCAGGACGCATCTGCAGATGAGGCGCAATGCTGCCGCATTCCCAAAGACCTGGATACCATAAAGGGAGCCTAAGGGGTTTTAGTATTGCTGGAGGAAGGGTCAAGACATGACTTCTGGGTGTCAGCATATGTTTTGCAAGTCTGGTGGCACGCCAGCTGGTTGCAGCATGTGCATGGATAGCATCATACAGGATTTCCAGATCCATGTTCTAAAGTTAGCAAAAGAGTTAGCTAGCGGTTTAATGGGTAAAACCGGTTACATGCTGACATACGGTGATGTTCTCTTGAGATCCTGGCACACGTCGCGGCACTAGCCGACTTTTTCCGCAAGGCTACAATCAGTGAGCGTGAATGACAATGGCAGTACTGTACTTAGATCTTGTCCGACTCCTAGCGATAGCAAGTGTGTATGTACATATACATCTCTCTCTCTCTCTGTCGCTCGCTCGCTCGCTCGCTCTATATATGTGTATACATGTAACTCTACATAGTACTGTAGAGTATTTGCATCAGTCTTACGGCCAACAACAGCGATACAATAGCAATGGTGAGCTACACATCGTTAGCTTGGCAGCAGTACGGAGTAGCTCTCGCAACGGCCATGGTGGTAGCTGTTGGTGTCAGTGCTGGCGATGATGGTGGCAGTGGTCGTTGTGGCCAAGTAATGTGAATGTGAAAGCCATGACGGCCTGGAAAGAGCCTTTTGAGTTGCTAAAGTAGAAGTCACCAAACAGTGTTGGATTTTTTGTCCTTTGCACTGCTGCTCAAGCTGACACGCCCTGAAGGGCTGTAAGGTTAGGACTTCCTGAGCTTTCCAGTGCTACTCTGAGTTGAAGCTCAAGAATTTGTTTTCCCCTGCCTTCAACATAATTATTACAAGGTCCTGGTGCTCTCTGCATGTTTGCCGTTGTGGTTACTGAGTGCAATTATCAATGTCTTCCAGGGATTTTGTGATGCAGCAAAGCCTGGTTAAGTAGCCGGTCGGCTAAGACCGGCCTCCTGTTGTTGCAGGTTTAGCTGGTGTTTTCAGGACCCCTGGAGCCTGATTAAAGGTTGCCCAATTGTGTGCTTTCCTCTTCACATTGGGCAAGGCAGGGCAACAAGGCTTTGGGCCAGTTGTTGAGAAGTCCGGTTGCATGTCCAGCATCGCATTCTTACTTGAACGCTTCGCCCCCATATTTAAGTCAGGAGTTTCCCAAAAGCGAAGTGCCTTAGGCACTCTGGGGACAAAAAAGGGATCATCAGTGGGGCTCTGGGGATCCCTGTTAAGGATTCAAAGGAGACATTTTTGAGAACTTTCAATTGAAAGCAGCGGCAGGGAGTAACACGGCTTTCGACTGACTTTGTGTGAGGTGCTCCTGTGCGATCAGAGCGGAACGTGGAATCTGCAGGCCTGCCCGTGGCCTGCCCTTGGCACTTAGCCAGGGGACTGAAGGTCTGAAGTTCAGGGTTTACGCTGGAAACTGTGGCCAGAGGCCGATGCTGCGTGCACGCACTTCATGGACTTCTCGGACTTCTACGTCTTGCCGATGTCGCCTTTGCCAGAGCCGTGGCGCATGTCGGAGGAAGCTCTGAAGCGATCCCTGGCGGCAGCAAAGCTTTGGAAACACACAGCCTGTTCTACGAACAGCCGGCAGCCGCTTAGGTGCCTTCTCTCTCGAGCGCAGTGGCACATCAGACAGAGCCCTTGCTTGTCCTCAGCTCTCGGAGCGCTTGTGGGGTTCCTGGCCGCAAGTTTCAGACATGCAGTGGTTTATAGCATAGGTAGAAGCATCAGGCATCCAGGCCTGTTTGAAGGTCATCGTGACAGAGATTCTGCTGCCGCCGCATGCTTGGAGTTGCGGCAGACCCTTTCCAAACAGAAGGAGCTCCGCGCAGCTTGGTGTAGTGCCACCTGCGGAACTTGCAGATCTTGCTCTTCTGCAAACATGCAGCCAGAGTTTCGGCTCTATGAAGCGGGATGCTATGTATCTTCTAATTTGGTATTGAACCTTGCCCCAGGCAGGTCGTCTGGTGCAAAAGGTTGTTTGCCTTGTAAAGAAGGGCTGAAGTGCCTGCTGCAAGTGCAGTGCAATGCGAGGGATACAATGGGATGCAGAGGGCTATGAGCAGGGACGGCATTGCTAGCAGCGCCTGAAGGTCGCTCATGTTTGCCTGACAGGTGATAGAAACCTTCATGGCCTGGGCTTTCCTGTTGCTATTGCTGCGGGCAGAGGCCCAATCCTTTCTGCAAGTGGAGGGCCAGCTCCGAAGGTGCCGTGCAGCAAAAATGGCTTGAATTGGTTTCTTTCTGAAACTGACACTTCAGTGAAGCACATAGCGTCATGTAGCCCTTCAGGACACAGCAGGCCTCTGCGAATCCCCACGATGCGGCCTGGTTCCATGCTTTAGAAGCGCAGGAGCCGGAGGCGAGCTGCACTTATTGAAGGTATATGAGGGTCCAGACTCCAACACCCTGCATGCCAATAAGTAATTTCAGGCTTCCAACGCCTTGAGAGCATGATCTTTGACCCCCAAAAATGCCTAACTTGGTGTCATGATGCACGGCAGTGTAGATAGGTGCCGAAAGTTGCGCAAGGGTCGGGCGGATGTTTGGGCAGGCCAGATCACATCTGGTGTCTTGGTGTGAGGAGTTGGCTTCCAAGAAGGGTCATCAGCCGTTTCTCAAGGGCCTCCGTGTCTTGCCGTTGCCGGTGGGAATTCTTTGCTCCCCTTGCTAAAGTTGGTGAGATGTGATGCTCCACCGCGGGTGATCTGCCATAGTTGCCTTGCCACTCTTGCTTGTGAATGGGGGGCAACATGTCCACACCACGCTTCCCCTAGCTGGCAAAATTGTGTTGGCTCCAGATCGCAAACACTCGGTCGGCATTTGGCGTCTTGGTCTGAAATTTGAAGTATCAAGTGTCTGACTGTGATCACTAGTAAGTCCGTGGAGTCGGAAGTGAGGTGGTCATGTAGCACGCGCAACAGCTGCATGTTGTACACGGGGCAAGGAGGACTTTGAGATACAAAACCTTTTGTGATTGGTACGTAAGGCTCCTGGCCCAGCAAGACCGCTCATAAAGGTAGTGCATAATGTGGATTTCGATTGGTGTCAGCAGCTGACGTGTCAGCATACCACGAAATCCGTATGCTCAATGCTGCTGACTTAGTGGGAATGGCTGATTTCGTAAATCGAGAAGTCAGCCCTGTGCAGGTCACGGAGGCAGAGCATCCGCATCGTCTGCGACAGAGGCAGCAAGCTCTCAGCGCTGAAGAGGAAGAGAAGGCAGTAGAGAAGGCGGTGGCAAGCCTGGCGACCCTCAAGGCGAGAATCTGAGAAGCTGAGATTTGAACGTTCCGTTGAGCCATTCGCAGGCGACCTTTGTGTTTGAGCCTTATGAAAGTAGCTTTGTCCATCGAGTCTGGAACATCTTCCGGCAGCCGCCAGGAACAAAGCAAGCCTTTTCACGTGATCAAACCCTATGAGAAAACGGAAATCGTGAAGGCTCGATCTCATCATTGAAAACTGCTTGGGGCCTCAGCGCCAATGCACAAGTGAAGTAAAGTGGAGAAAACGGAAAATTCAAGAGTTAATGTGACAGCCAGGCCCGAGCCATACGATGAATTCTGCGTTGCATATGCCACCATAAGGGGAGGAGACTTACAGGACATGCATGCTATTGCGGACCTTCAATCGAGGAACTCCAGCGGCATTCTGCGGTGAATCTTGACCTCTCCAGCTCTTCTAAGCAGCCGACCCTAGCGCCTGTGCGAAGCACCCTCTGGGTCCAGCATAATTCAACCAGTACGCGTAGCTATATTGGCTGTCTGGTGGGCAAATTCCGAGAAAGGCAATGGCTTGACCTTCAAGAGAGCAAGGGCCTCTGTAAGCTGAGACGAGCAACAGCTACGTCAGCCGTCGGCCATTTTGGAAGTTCGCAGGCAGGTACGAGCCTCCTCACTGGAAATTCGCGCCGCGTGTGCATGTCCTTAACTGTAGGGGGCTGAATTCAAGAGCAGTTGCAACCAAGAAAAGGCGGCAACAACATGTCTCATGCGACACCCTCCAAGCCCTCCTTGCCACGAGGTGTCCAAGAAGGCGAGCGAAACAGAGGAGCTGAAGCCCATGCATTCTGTCTCCTGGCGCATAGGGATCCGATACGTCGTCCCAATATAGAGTACGCAAGATCATCGTCTCTTTGGGGGGGCCCAGTATGTTCAACATATGTTATGACGTAACTTCATTTAGTTCGAAAAGCTACTCAAATTTGGTAGAGACTGCTACTTCCAGGTGGTCCTTGCGACAACGCCGCCAACAGAGCTGACAAAACCTGGCCTACATACCCGAACTGTCATGGGTAATCTCACCTGCTCACGTCCTGGCTGTGCAGCCAACGTAACTTTGCAGCTCTACGATCCCGAGTTGGACAGGGATGCAATGCAGGGGTTCAGTCCATGACAGTCCATGTATGAGAGATATGCAGTATAATGGAAGCTTATCAAGCTGAGTCATGCAGAGCTTGTGCACAGGAGTATGTGCAGAACTGCAACCTTAGCTTGTCAGTCCATGCCACGGATTTTGACGACAACTTTGCTGGCGAGCGAGTTGCAAACTTCTTGGCCAACGGGCGTGCCATGGGCGGGGATTGTTATCCTCTTGTGAATGGATGTGTATCGAAAGCTTCTCGCGAGTTGATGTATTCGTGCATTTCAGACCTGCCGGTGGACACCGTCATTAGCAGCAAGGGTAATCTCCGAGTCGATGCGGAAATTCCTGGAAATGTGGATGAGTGCCCCTACAACGGCAATCTCCTGCATGGAGTTTCTACTATACAGTGCCATGTTGGTAAGCTCGCTGACCTCACGACTACAACGACTACCACCACAACTTCTAGCTCCACAACGTCCAATTGGTTTGTCAGTCACGCAAGGGCATCTGGTGCGGCTGGGGCTACATCGCTTGAAGACTTAGATTTTGTCAAGAGGTGGCTAGCAGAACATCCAGGCAAAAGCGTTGAGGACATGCCAGGCTACGATTCTTTCTACAAGTACAACACCAGCCAATCCGCAGAGCCCAAGAGTCTTGGTGTGGTGGCTTACTATGGCTCGCCCACGGGCCATGTGGAGACACAGCTAGGCAGCGCTGCCACTGCCAGAAGTGCGAGTGCTGCAAGCGGTGCTAGCAGTGGAGCGCGGCCCTATTTCCCTTTCCACCGACCAACCAACCTTGCTACGCAAGGACATCTTCGCTGTGCTGAGAAGGGTTGCTCCACTTCATTGGCCTTCTGGTTGCAAAGGCGCAAGAGGTTTGCCACGTATGTAGGCATTGCTTCGAAGCGAGCATGGCTGATATGCAAGGAAAAGTACGCACAAATCATGAGAGAAACCCCAATACATGCGCAGGAGTCCCCGATGGGCAGACAGGATATTTTTGTGCGAATCCAAATTGTTCCAATTCAGGTATTGAACTTCAACCGGACGCTGGTGCAAATCAACAGGCCAGCTGTGTAGCGGCCACTGGGCACTGAGCATCTCCTGAATTGCACTTGCTTCTTCAGGTGCGTGGCACAACTGTGGCTGAACCAGACAGACTTCGACAACCTGGATGGTGCGCAGGAACTCTTCAGTGTGAATGTGGCTGGCAAAGAGGTCAGGATGACACGAAGTGACATGCAGCCTGTAGCATGCTGTGCGCAGACGTGTGAAAGGCTTTGCAAAGATGTGATGCTCTCTTCATAAGTCATAGTATGATCATGCTCTTCTTTGACCGTGCTAGATCTCACTGCGTTGCGCTTGCAGCGTTGCTTTGGCACAAGGTGCTTTCCAAAGCTAAACCTGGACAGAACCCATGCCGCAGCGCCTACAGCGGCAAACCCCTCTCGCAGAAGGCTCATGTGACTCACACGTGCGCAGAAATCTAAATATATTACCATAAATACACACACACATATCATATATATCTGTATAGACACGTACATTTTGCGACTGCTGCGAGCCGTTGTGAGCCAGGAAATGCGGTACCATGCCCTGGAAGACTTGGATATCACGCAGGACTGGCAAAACAGTGGCACTGGTATCTTTACCAAAGCAGGGCTAGATGTACCTTCTTGACCAGGCAATCAGAGATGGACCGGTCAAAATCTCCGCGCAGATCTCGGATCAGGTGGATGAATGCCCAAGCAACGGTTATTTGTTGGACTCAGAGCTGGAGGCAGGATTTTTCTTTGCTAGAGTCACCTTTGACCTCCACCATCTCCAACTCTGCCTGCCAGTTGCCAGTTCGAAGACCTTGTGCTAGGTGAGTTGCAACGTCTCCACGATCGGGGCACTCTTAGAACACGATGAGGTCTCCGTTGCAGACGTGTTGGATTTGAACAAGGCCGCGTGTTTGTCACATGCACCGATGCCCGTTTTGCTGACCACTTCATGTGAGGAACTGCTCGATGCAACTGACGACGCAGACCGAGACAAGGCCTTCAAAGACTTTTTGGATTCGGCAGCATCAACAGCATCAACTCATCCTTCGCTGACACAAAGTGAAATCAAGTGAATCATGAATGACTCGACTCGGCTCTCTTCACGCTGACCAGCCGCGCAACAGGATGAAAAGATGTCAATGCACCCGATGCACATGTTGTGGCATGTAGCGTGAGTTGAGACTGGCAAGACAGACTCTCTGCTTTGCAGAAACACTGGGAGCTGTTCGCAACGACATCTTGTTGTAAACATCTCAGATTCGGGGAGCTTGGTAGAGGAGCTTCGAGACGCAGCTGCAGCTGTGGACGACAACGGCTTGATCCTTCCAATGAAGCCAAAGTACTGCATGTGCGTGGGTCTTACACAGTGCTGCTGCGAGAAGTCTCCAGGCTTATGCTCCAGCAAGCTAGTTTGGCGAGTGAGTGGGAGAGAGCTGTCAGACATCAGCAGGGTGAATCAGCTGGCTGCTGGCTGAGTGCCTGTGACAGTGGCATAGGTGGCCATGCTCTCCAGGACAAGCGCCGAAGTCACTCATAGCCAAGCCCGCACGCACATTCTAGTTGTCAGCAGCGACAGGAGGGTCGCCTGTTTTAGGTGCTGTCCGCGAGGTTGTTTTTCAGCATTTCTTGAGGCTGGTTCATGGAGTTGGATGACAGTCTCATGAGTCGCTGGTGTCTTGATACGGCACGCGATCATGCCTCTGGATCGTTCCATGGCGGGATCCTGGAGACCTTGGAGGCGCCTGCTCAGCCCTGAGACAAAAGCCAATGCAACCTGCAAACATGCAAAAAACGAGCCCTGTAATTTGGAATTGAGATGCCCATTGTGATGAAGCTTTGCAGGCTTGGCTGCCGAGAGGGCCAAAAGCAGAGCTTCAAAGCAAAAAAAGAGGATAAAAAGGTTGCGATGGGAGGCGTTGCCATTGCAGAAAGGGATATGTTGCAAGCGGGAGAGCCTGGCAGAGTCTGGTCTGGGGCTGGGGTGACAAGCCGTAGGGAGGAAATCTATCAGCGGAATTCATGCACATGCGTGTGCATGTGTGCTACTGTCATTCTGAGGCCCGGTTCCTTGCCAAGCTTCACCGACGGCGCTTTGAGGCCACATGCGCAGCTCACCCGTTAGAGACGCGGGTGCATGTTGCTGCAGCCCCAATCTGGAATATGGTTCATTTTGCTCTCACAGTTGCGCATGCCGCCGTTTCGTTGCCAAGGTGGACGTTCTGACAAGTGATGGCCTTGCACTCGGCGTCGGTGTTTACAGCGGTGCCGTCGAGGACGCTGCCCGTTTGTTCTTAGTTCTCGGCTGGCACGAGAAAAGTCTGTACAGGTACTTGCGCTGTCTGCTTGCAGCAAGGCAGGGAGATGCAGGGAGTAGAGAGCCTCAACAGGAGCTGCTGTGCTGTGGCCCCTTGGCCCCTTGGATTGTTCTTGCGGGTTTGTAGGTGTTCTTCGGAGCCTCTTCTGGCATTCGTCCTGCATTCGTCGTGCTCGTCGCTCTCCTCCTCAGAGAAGATATCCGCAAGTTGCAGCTGTCGGTTGCTCTGCTGCTTAGCTGCTGTTGTTCCGAAAAGGGCCGCTGGGCTGGGTTTGGAATCATGGCTTCTGTTGGGGAGCAGATGAATCATGTCTGGTTCCCTCGCAGCTGCTGCCAGCTTGATGCCAATGTCCTCCTGTGGGACTTCTGTTGACTTTGCTTTCAAACGGCTGCTGTCGTTTTTGTTCCCCCAGTTCTTTTCCGCTGGAATGTTTCGGCGCCGGCTTTATCATTTTTATACTGTCCGTTTCGGCTTGTTTCGTTTATTTGCTCCGCCTTGACTCCACTTGTTGGTTTGCTTGTTGCTTTCTGATTGTATACATGTCCAATCTTGTGTTTTATCCCTTCCCCACTGTTCGCCTTTCTGCTATTCCGCTTACCTGGCTGTCATGGTTGTCGTAGGGTTGTGGGGTAGAGCAGCAGTGGCGTGGGAAAGGGCCACAGAGCGGTCTGACTGCGCACGGTGTCCCTGTGGATAAAGTTCGCTTGTCAGCCCTGGGCAAGCGTTAATGGATGTAGTAGAACATGTCTGCTTGATAATTCGAAATTGCCATTAGAATCCTTGCCAGGCGTTACTCTGCGTGTTGAACGGCACACAGTGCAATTATTCAGCTTAAACTCATACAAGCTAGTATGCGACACGATGAGATCAGACCTGCGGCAATGTAACACGTAAGAATGCACTTGAATTCATACCTGGTCCATAGCACGACATGTGCTAGCATGCAGTTCTTCGAACGCAAGATGTCCTTCAGATGAGGTTCTTGCTTTCTGTACTGCTTATACTGACTTATACCCGGTCGGCGACACAAGATTTGAGGTGGATCACCAAAACGTGCGCGGCACTGTGGTCATGGAAGGTCGCGGAAGGGGATGGCTTCGCGGAAGGCTCGCGGAAGCTTCTGCTAAACCAGAATACAGAGCATACAGGGCACAGCTTCTGCATGCAAAAGCACCACCAAGAAGAAAACTACTTTGCGGAAGCCAAAAGGTTCGCGGAAGGTTCGCGGAATCTAGGATGTGTGAGAGGATGTGTGAGAGATCCAAAATTGAAGGACGTTCTGGGCCACAGAAAGGATTCGCGGAAGAGGTTCGCGGAGGGTGTCGTGTGTCATAAGGATTGAAATAGGGTTATAAAGACCCACAGATGAACAAGATACTACATGTATCGCTGTGTTGTAGGTTCATACCTGGATAATCCTACACACGCTGCTTGAACTCTTCACACATACTTGGCATGTGAGCACTGCATGTTGTCGCGCATGTGGCATACAGAAGTATCAGTATCTCGTACTTGCGCATCTAGGCATAACATCTAACACGCAGTTTGGGCAACATATTTGAACCATCACATTGCAATTTCCTATGAACTAAAAAACATCGTGCCGCCCATGATTTCGAAGTTTTCATTCGTGGGGCTGGGGTCCATGATCGTTGGCGCTCATAACAATCAGAGGTGTTGCTGTTGCTTCACTGCCATCATCTTGACTGCTATTGTGATTGCTGTGATGATTCTTGTTGTTTTGGCGATTGCTGGCTAGTTTCGGTCAATTGCTTGTCCAGGCAGCTGGCCGGCCCGTGAAGAAAGTGCTGTTGCCCCAGCAAGTATGGAAGTATGATTGGAACTACCCGACATGCGCGGAGATGTCAGGTTGCCTGCTTTGAGAGCCTTGTACCCTGGGCACATATACGTCCACGGTGGCTACGCCCGCAGCCCAGCGATGCTGCATTATAAGACCTGTAGAACTTAAAGATGCCGACAATATGCAGCTGTTATGTTTTCACTGCTGTCATATTGAATTGCAGACCGCTTTGCCGTAACAGCACTAGGACGCACTTAGTGGCTGCACTCTGCATTGTGCCCACGACTTCTGAAGCAGTATTACAAGAGTTTAGGATGATTGACACCTCGGAACACACTGGGCTGATCAATGCTAAGATGTCACAGGCAATGTGAAGTCAGGCCATCATTCAGCATCTGAAGAAGCGTTTGTAGATGTGCTCCCTGCCGTGGCACGCGATGGTGGCACTTTTCATGATGCTTTGCATTGTCAGTGCACTAGGAGGTTGCTTGATTGAAAATGCTCGGATTGGCTTAGACGAGCGCAGCAACACGAACAATGGAGTAGTTTTGCTTGAGCAGACACAGGATGGTCAACGGCGGCTTCTCTCGATTGAGCGACTGGCCTGGGCCCTGAATGTGCAGCCCGTGAAGGGCAAAGCTCCATAGTAATTTGAAGTCGGGATTCTGACAGCCCCAAGCCTGGTTGGAAACAACTAGCTGCTTGCCAGCCTGATTACAGTACCTTTCTGATAGGTTTGCCCAGAAGACACCCAGGATGCGTACTTTGTTCTCTGATAGAAGTTTGTCGCCGCAGCACGAGTAGTCGTAGTCGCACGTTGTCCTCAGCAAGTCCAGGCGCCCTTTGGCGATTGCTGGGAGCCGTTGCCTCCAATGTCGGATCGGCGCGCAGTTGTCCACGTCTTGTCACTCCATAAATCTCTGGATGGAGCTTCCGCGAGACGTGCTTGTGCAAAGCGGGGAGCACAAGCCTCTGAGGTGGCAGCAGATGTTGTTGGCGGGAAGCTCTACGTCTGCGGTGGTTGGGATGGTGAGTGCCTGCACTGCAGTAGCATCGTTTGCCACCCATTCCAGTTGAGGAACTCACCAGGCCCGCAAGGCATGTAAGATGACGCGGGGGATGCGGCGGGACTCTGAGGGAGGGTGAGGAGGACTCCCTTGAGCTGAGGCATCGCCTGAGCCAAGTTGAGCGCAGCGGGCTCAGATCAAGACACTTCACCGGCATTGTTCCAAGCTGCCGCATGTCAATACGATGTCCGGTCTGCCCTGATCGGCCCTGGTCAGGCTACAACATTGCTGCTGGTTGTTGGGAGCAGCTGCCGCCAATGCTGGAGAGGTTCACACTGCGCAGCAAAGCGCAGCGAAGCACAGCGATATGCCGCGCTGTCCATTTGGCCAGGCGGAGCCACCCTGCAGTGGCCACTCTCTGCGGCAAGCTCTACGTATCTGGCGGCTTCGACGGCGCAGAAAGGCCACTGGACTGGAGATCTCAGATCTCAGATGCCTGCAATCTGCTTCGTTTTTGTCATGAAGCGTACCTCCCAATGGCAGCTTGAGCTCTGTGGAGTGCTTTGACCCTTCTACGGGCTGCTGGTGTTGTCGGGTGGCCCAAACGCAGTGAACTTGTTTCTTTGATTGCTTAGCTGCATAAGTATGATGCATTAGTATTTTGTGTCCTGTACCAGAGTCCAAGGCCTTCCGCAGATGCAGGTGCGCCGCCGACGGGCAATTGCCGCAGTCTGCTCAGCTTGGCTCAGTTGTCCCCACATGTCCCCACTCTTCGTCCGGTTTCTTGACCGGCTGCCTCAATCGTTTGAGGTTGTCATGGCAGCCAAGCTTTACATTTGTGGTGGCTTTGATGGTGCCGCGCTGAAGATCTTTCATCCCTTGCAACAAAGCCGCTCAAGCTTCCACAAGGTGCGGGTCAGCTGAACTTTGCAGAAAGCTACGATCCGCAGGCCATGTGATCTCAAGTGATTGCTTAAAGATGCCAAGTGTTGCCCTTGTCTTCCTTGTGCGAGATTCTGAGAGAGGTTGGGTTGTCTTTGGAGCTTCTTAATTACCTTTGCTCAAGCTAATGGCAAAGATTTTGGATTTGCTGAAATTTGAGAGAGAAGACACCTAGGAGAGTCTGGACATGCCACCACGAGTGTTTTGCAGGAGAAAAGGTGGGACATGCTGCCACCAATGCTGGCGAGACGTGTGGTCAGTCGCGTTCTTAGCTGCCTGCCGCTCTGGAAAAACTTGGCGCTTCGCAGGAAGAGAGCAGAGAGAGGGCTTGAGCTAGACAAGCTTGACACTGCAAGCTTCCACAAGCCTGGTGTCTTGGCAGACTCTTGCAGGTGCTGCTGAAGTCATATGCGGCAAGCTGTACGTGTTCGGTAGCGAGGATAGACTGAGTCCACCTAGTTAAGCTGAAGCTGTGATGTAAATTGCCAGGATGATGCACGGGTCGTAAGCTCAGTGGAGTGTCTGGGCCTCAGAAGAACAAGCGGAGCCGTGCGATGAGACTCGAGTGTCTTCAGGCTACGATCCAAGGTCTGCAGTCTGGGAGGCGGGGCCACCATGCTTCCAGACTCTAAATAATTGAGGAACAGATTTTTTTTTATCCCTAGACAATGGGGGAAAGATGTTTTCCTCAATTGTTTGGCTCAAACTTGTCAAAAGCACAGAGGATACAAAACTCTGCAAGGCGCTGCCGCGGATGTTGTCGCGCCGCGTTGGTGCTGCCGCTGCTTCCTTAGCACAGTACACTCTCGCTTCTTGGGTGCTCGTTGCTCTGAGTTTGCGTTGAGAGGCTGCCTCTGTGGCCGGCTGCTTCTACGTGTGTGGCGGCTGGGATGGACGTCAGACGGCTCCTCAGAGCAGAGCAGAAGAAACGAAGAGACGCAGAGAATCAGAGATACAGAACTATATATATATATACACACATCGTCACACATCCACCCGGTTACTGTGAAAGACTTGTTCTTTTCGCGAAAGACTTGTGGCCAGGCGCCTCGACTCCGCCGAGCGGTACAACCCGGCTGCTGCTGTCCTTGGCCTCAGGTTGTGACTCAGCAAACACCTGCAGCAAACAACGCAAACAACTGCAGCAGATTGCAGCAGTTCAGTTAAGGCAGTTAAGGCTGCCGCGGTTAAAGTTAGGAGCCTGATTGGAGCAAAGCCCACCTTAGCTGCTGCGCTGGTATTCCGGTTTTACTTTGCTTCTTGGAGCGGCCATGGCAGCGCTTCCCGGGCGCTTGCAGCGGGCGAAGCCTAGCAGCCTAGCCGGACACAAAAACCGCTTCAACACCATGACAACGCCTGGCAGGGCACCCTTGCAAACAGCAGAGCTTCAAAGCACGTCGTCAGTTGCAGATTTGCTTTGAAGGCTCCCTCGCCAGACCCATGCACACTCCGCGCACTTAGTTTGAGCTGACCCCAGCAGCTCGAGGCTTGGGAAGCTCTGCCGGCAATGAGCGAAAGGTGGGCATGAGCGGTAAGCAAGCTGCTGGAGTCATGTGTCACTTTATACTTGAAGGAGGGATCGAGCCGCCATCGCAACCATCGCCGGCCGACTCTATGTGCGCATCTTCAGGGGCCGCTGACAGACTTTCGGCATTGCCACAAGTTGAAAACCGCTAAGTCTTGGGGAGCAGCTTTTTCATGAAAGTTACGCTGCATCTCTCTTATTCACATTTGCCATGACTGCATTCGCTAAAAGTCTTGAAGTGCTCGGGAAAAAAAAGAGCGTCAGCTAACAACGACAGCATGTTCTGCACGACACGCAGATAGCGTCAAAGATGCGATGCCTCCGCGCACCAACTCAGGGAAAACCTAATGATTGTCAACGGCCTTCTGCAAATCAAATGAAGGAGCCATTGAGTGGCAGTTGAAATTCTCCCATCAAGGACGAGTACACATGTATTGATTGGAGCCATGCGGCTTGTTATCTGTGTGCACTTGCGATCTGAAGTTTTAAAAAAGCAGCTGTTCACGGCACTGAGCGTGCAGATTGGACAGGCAACGTGTGCTACAACATTTGAAGTATCGCCGAAGGGTGCGCTTTTGCAATTCTTGGCACTCAAGGGTGAAGTCTGCAGATGATGATGTGAATGATGGTGGCAATGTGCTGAGGTCCAGCTGTTCTGTCCATTTTATGCTTGCCCATCTTTCGCCTTTGCTGGTTCTTGTGAATGGGAAGCAGCCTGGCATAGACGTTGCCCTCGACCGGAGAGGGCAAGCCGGGGATTGAGGCACGATCCCAGCTTTTGCTGGAAGACTATCAGGCTTGTTACCCATGAAGTCAGTTTGCTCTGTAATTCCAATTTCATTCGGTGTGAATATAGGATAGTCATGCTAACTTGGCATTTCAACAACAACTGGCTCTCCCGCACGCCACAGCAGTCTCGGCATTATGGACTTGACAACCGTTTGAGAGAGTTATCCATAAGCTCTGGCATAGATTTGAAATATGGTTTGCATTCCCCGGGTGCACAGGCAACTTGATGTAGCCGGCAAGCTTCACCCAAGCAACCGGGAGAGGTCGCCACCTTGCAAACTGATCAGTTTACGCCAATGCATCCATTATCAATGGCGTCAGACTTGGGAAGGGAGGCTGTGGAGAGACGCCCTGACCGGTGTTTCTTTCAGGGGCAGGAGGGAGACCACTGTGCGGCAGAACCTTCACTGATTCATGGAAGTGTGTAAAGCAAGAAGCTTTCGAACATCGCATGAGATAGGTATGCGGAGGCTTTGACGGCGATGCTGACTTGAGGACAGACCATTCCAGACCCATCAGGCTCGAGACAGAAGCTAAGCCCCGCAGGACTGCTGAGTGCTTTGACCCCGGCTCCGGTTGCTGGTTGGCTTTGCCACCAATGCAGGAGAGGCACGGCTTTTTTTTTTTTTTTCATCTTTGGGCCACCTGGAAAGCCTTGTGCGTTGACAGGCGCTCCAGCGCTGTCGCCGTGGCAGCGCTGACATAGACATGGACAAACACATGCTCACATGATTGAGATTGATTGAGTCTTGCATGCGCTGCAAGACAGCCATTGTGCAGTTGAGCAGTACCCGCCGCAGTGCCCTGGCTGTTGAGTCTCAGGGTCCACGCCATGACAAAGATGGATAAATCCCCAAAAAGCTTCGACCAATATCAAAGCCGCTACAAAAAACCTGCCAGTCCACTGTCGTATTTTGGCATGCAAACTTGAGAGGTCTCTGACAGATTGCACGAGCACATGCTATATTTAGTCATGCCCATGATCTGATTTGACGGCAATCTGTCGTCAATTTGGCGAGGCAACCGGGCAGCTGGATAGTCGTGTCTTGCAAGACCAGACTGCTTCTGGAACGGCCGTCCCACCAAGCATCCAAGAGTTCTGAAACAGTTCGCATCCGTGAAGAACTTTGCATTATTTTGCACAGTGTCCTGAGTGACTACGCTTGGTCAGGGCTTGGAGGATACGCCGCTCCTGGGAGCCGATGTCGTTTCCCGATGAGCACTGAGCCCAGAGCTATCGAGCTATTGGCTGTTTTGTTTTTGGCGATGCAAGCGATCCCGCAGTACTAAGGCATTCTGCCGCTTCTCATGGTTGTAGAGCTATCTTTCTCTGTCTACCTACCTCTCTCTCTCCATCCCTCTCTTTCCGTCTCGCTCCCTCCCTTCCTTCCCTCCATCTGGCTTTTTGGCTCTGAAGCTTTGAATTGCTGTTTCATCGTTTGGGACATGGCTGTGGGTCCTCGTGTGCTCAGGGGTCTACTGAATCATTGTAAAGTGCAGGTCGAGTGCTTTTTGGGGTTGTTGCAGGAGGGGTGCATTCAACAGGTAAGAATGCTTTTGCTCAACTCACCTCCCTTGCAGGTCGTCAAGTGGGCTCCTGGAGCAGGCATGCTCGTTGGCTCACAAATCGACCAATACCATGAGCACCTGTCACTGGGATTTCTGCAGAGGCCATGGTGGTGGCGTTTCCGCAGCAAGATCCGAAGGCCTTGCACGGTAGTCCAGAAAAATGTTTCATGTGGTTGTGAAACTGTGGCACGCGCTTGAGCATTGCGAGTTGCACCTGCAACGTCCCAGAGAATTTGTTCTTGCCTTTTCCAAGGTGTGCCAGGTGAGCAGATGCCTCAGGCTATCTGGCACAGTGTAGCCAAGGCTGCCGTTTGATTTGCTATTTGTCCTGCAGTGCAGACTCCATGATCTGAGGCTTCCGCGTTGGAGTTCCCATGCTGTTCTTGCAAACGGTGCGACTCTTTGGCTGTGCATGCTGTTCCTGTAGTCATGATGTAGTCACAGGTCGCAGTGCTTGGCTTTCTTCTGGGGTCCTAACCATGCACCCCTAAGGTGGGAGCTTACCTGTTTCCTGGGTCCTTGCTATGGGCCCTTATTTGGGCTTCTAGGGCTGTAAAGGGTACATAACCGGTGTAGAAAGACTCCAAGATGAAGGGCTCATACTAGGGGCCCATAATTCCAACCTCAGATTTCCATTGATGTGGCTGCGAGAAGGTGCTCCAGACGACAACAACAACAACAACAACCACAGCCACGACCACGACCACGATGATGATGACGACGACGACGACGGCGGCGGCGGCGGCGCTGGCAGCAAGAGGGAGCAGCCGTGCCAGCAAAAACAGCAGCGGCGCCAGCAGCACCAGCCGTTACCCAAACTTGGTTCAAACATTGCTAAAGAGCGTGAATTCAAATAGCTTCAACCCGGATTCAATCTCACGATGCAAGCCGACAAGTGTTCAGGATCAAGCCCAAGGCTGCGAAACTGACCGAGCAGCTCCCCAGCTTGCTTCCAAATTCTTGCCTAAGAAGAACAGAAGCACGCAAAGAAATGGAAGAAGGTGAAGTTGGTAGAGACACGGGACCAGCAATTGTGAGGCTTCACTGGAAACTGGCCAGATGCGTCTGGGTGGAGCGCTCGGATGTCTCAGTCAATTTGTTAAGCCGCGAAGCACGAACACATTTTATGACACAGGAAGAAGTGATAAGAATTAGAATTAGAACACTTAAAGGCATCGCCCAAAAATGCCTCCATTGGTCATTTCTCAGGTGCTGCTGTTCACAAATGCTTCTAGCACGACTGCTTTCTCACAGCCGGACCAAGTATAGCAGGTCACGTCTGTCAATCTTGCTTGTCAGGGAATTCGAAGGAGGAGCAAGAAACCACCCTTGAAGAGGAAGAAGTCGAAACATTGTACGAATCACAGTGACTGTCATCGAGATGGTTGCAGCACGCAAGGCGAGCGGAAGAGTCTGGATCTTCGCAAAGCAGGTCTTGTTGCAAATCAGCGTATACCGCTGCGTCACAGTTTTGTCACTTTGCAGGCCGTGTGGTGTCTGACGAGGAAAAGGCCAGGCTGTAGAAAATCCGCCAGACAGCTTTGCTTAGTGCTCTAGGGGCCTCTTAGAATCCTTATTGCTTGCACTCAAAACTCCCAGCAAGCCCTCAAAAGGAACATCATCTCGATATGCAGGTGTCCATTCTCTCAAAGGCCAGAGCTGGACAGCCACCTCACCTCATAGCTGGCTGCTGAGTTTAGCTCCTTGTTAGGAGTCGAGAAGGCAGTTTGGTGTGTTCAAAACCTCTCACTGTAGGCCTAAACAGCACGAAAGTCTGCTGATGAGCAGTTCATGGGTTCAAGCCAACATTTGTAACAAGCAATGGTGTTGTTGCCTGATTTCTTGACTGTGTCGTCACAAGGTTGATTTACACATAGATGACACCACGGAAATCAGCATGTGGATGCAGGCGGGTGGTCCACAAATGTTCACAATTTTGCACGCCAAGCCCAGTTCGTGCCCTCGGTGACTCTTTGGCTGGCACTCCTGACTGAAGCCAGGCCCTCCAGACTGTGCTGAGAGGAGCCGAGGACATTGCCAGAGCAGCCGTGGGCGAGTCAAAAGACTCGCCTGGCTGCCTATAGCACATCGATTCTCAGCATGTGGAGGAGCAGCCGGACCCGGAGGACAAAGGCGGCCTTTCGGATGGTTTTCATAACTATTACTGGCTATCGCGGCTTCCCCCAGCCCTGCACCCATCAGCTCTCAGGCAACCATATGACATCTCCGCTAGGAAGGTCTGCTCCCACAACTTTGTCCAGGGGTTGCTTCAGCACGAATTCAGTACAGTTCTATCCGTCGGAAACACTTGCAGTACCTTGGGTGATCTTGGGTGACAGGTGAGCGACACAGTCCAACAGGTTCGCAAAGGCCGATACCAATCTGTGCATTCAGATGGCGTGGACTTCTCTCTGTTCTTCAGCGCGCTACCTTCCCACGGTGGCATTCGTAAGGCAACCCGCCTCTGCATTGACTTCTGCTAGGTCTCACGCAGCGAACTCGTTATCTGATGTTGTCAGACGGTGGCAGTATGTCCTTTTCCAATCTGCAAAGGCATCCTCAGAAGTCGAGGCCAATTTGTTCTGTCTAATTCCGGAGGATGCTCTTTCCTTCAACGCCAGTTTCCTGGCAGGAAGAATGTGTTCTACTCCGGGCGAAGAGTGTGGGCTCTTGGTGACAGAAGAATACCAAGCCATGACAACCCCTTTGCCTGCTGACACGGACAGAAAGTGTATGTTCAGCAATCACACTTCTCGCGCTCTGACTACGCCATGCTCAGTCCGGCACGCCCCCTCTGACTTGTTCTCCTGCTAACATTCATTCCGACTCGCAGTTGCCCATCGGCACTTGGGACGCGTGGCCCCAACAAAGTTTAGGTCAGAAACTTCAGCAGCGAATCGCGGGCCTCGAGGCAGTGCACGCCAAAGCTGCGTAGGGAGATGTAGCAGCTGGATTTGCAGGCGCAAGTAGGTTAGTAGGTATGTAGGATCAGACAGGCGGAACCAACCTGGCTTTGAAGCAAAGACTCTGATTTCGTACGCCTTCCATGCATGTGGGAAAGTCAAATTAGTCACTCCTGCTACGAGTGGCAACAGGCCATCAGCGAGCGTCGTGAGAAGCAGATGAAGAAGCTCTTGAAGCGGGGGCCCTGAGTAGGATTCACCGAGTTGGGGCTGCATGAATTCGCGACCGGCTAGTGGCAAGCAAGAGCGGCGTCAAGTTGCAATCCAAGGCGCTTGGATGGAGCCATGCAAATGTTGGATGCCTTGCAGGACCTACTGGCTAGTCGTGTTTTGTGCAGAGGCATCCCACCGTTTAGGTGTACCTGAGTGCGAACATTAGCATCGTCTCCATCCTGCCTGGATCTCCCAAGATCGACTTGCAGCTCTTGCTGCTTCTTGGAGAGGTTCTCTGGATGAAAGTATCCGGTACGCCAGGACATGTGTGGGCAGCAGCGCAAGGCCTCCCTTGGATTCCCTTGGAACCTGATGGCCCAGGGGCTTGAATTGGACATATTGTGTTGAAAGCCGATTTACTGGAAGTACGGTACCAAGAACTTGGACTTGTCTTTGTGTAGGCCATTTTACTGGATGGCAGGTGCTAACCTCTGTGTGTGTGTGTGTGTGCGCTAATTAGCGTAAGAGCGAGTCGATTCCTCGAGACACGAATGCGCATTGGCTGCAGCATCGCAAGGGTCTCCCGCTCATGTCGGCCGTAGCGGTTTGCTTAGGAGAGTGGCCTGCCACAGTGGCGGATGGCGATTCAATAGCACGAAGTGAAGATCTTCTTCTTGTCATGCAGTCTCGATCTGGTGCGTTCGCGGTTTTGAAGATCTCGCTTCATTGTTTCAGATCCTGCGCTACTCGCCTTCTTGTGCAGTCAATTCTGACATCTCAAGAGATGCACGTGCCGGCATGTTGCTACTGAGAAGCGCTACCAAACGCAAAAGCATCAGGGTCTACCGTGGACGGCTCCGAGAGCATGTATCTAAAGCCATTCTTACCCATTCTGCCATTGAGCAGCGCTCCAAGATGCGATCTGCACAGTCTCTTGCCTTTTTCCGTGTCAGGTGATCTCCACTCAGCAGACTGCCATCCTAGCACTCAAAGAGGAAGGTGCTGTTGATGAGGCCATGCGAATGCTACTGCATTGTGAAGGTATCCTTTTTTGATGATGTCAGCTATCTTGGAATTGGCTGAAGGAGGAGAATGAGGAGGAGGAGGAGGAGGACGAGGTCGAAGAGGACGAGGTGCAGCCCAAATCCAGCCACACCCTACTTTGGCCAGACAGCACTCAACTGCTGTCAAACTGTTGCAGGATCCTGCAGAAGGAGTTGGAGCTCAGGCATTTGATCCCGAGGCCACTCGAAAGCTTTGTAGCTGTAGCAGACCAGAAGCTCTCACTGGCGCCTACCGGTCCAGATGGTAGGCTCCGGGAAGTGAGCAGCAGATCATGGCATTGTTGAAGCAGGCGTCCGCTGCATGTTGTGCTCAAAATTCGATTGTGCTTGGACCCACGGATGCACCATTTTCCCTCTCGTACACCACTTTCCCAGGTAATGCAATTGTACACAGGTATCCCGCAGATACCTACACCGCATCCTGTTCATACACCGGCAGACTACTATCCTACCTTGCACACTCCTTACACAGCTGCACTGATGCTTTAGGATTCAGGGTCAATTCAAGGCCAAGTCTTGTGCAGCTACTGACTCGCTGCTGACAACACCTGCGTGAATTCAAATCCAGAGTCGAGAGTCTCTGCTCATACTGGGAACGTCTAGAGAGACAGGAAGCAGGTCGCTGCGAAAGTGTGAGTCAAAAGCTAACCTTTAGGATTGACTGACGGCTCGGATTTTGGTATGTTGGTGTAAAGCGTGGCTTGAGGTTGGCTTCTTACGCCGCAAATGCGGCACAAAGATTGCAATTATCAACACTATTCTACACCAGTTTTACTGCTTGCACAGCATACGCTGCCTATGCCGCTTTCACCAATTGCGCCGCATAATATGCCACCCACTTACATCCACTAACGCCACCCGCACCACTTATGCCGGTTACGCCGCCTGCGCCAGTTGCACCGGAGACGTTTCGGCAGCGGCCGAGCCCACCAATCAAGAAGAAACAAAAGAGTACGCAGTCGCAAGCTCGCAGAGGAGGTGATGATGATGACGACGATGATGATGATGATGATGATTATGTTGTTGAGGGTGTGCACAACCGGTTTCTCACGCACCCGTAAGAAGAAACCATGCAGGAAGAAGTCGACAACCAGAAGGACGTCACCAATTCGGGCAAAGAACTGAAGGCATCCGCCTTTCGAGGACTCGCCAGAGCAAAGTCACCAAGCCACCAGCCAAGAAGGGCAAGCCAAGGCCCCCGCAACCTAACCCAACGAGAGCACACAGACACAGACGGACCTGTACATGACCACCTCAATGCCACCGAGTGAAGCCCACCAAGCAGTAGCCAGGTAGCCACATAAGACGTGCAAAAGCAGGAAGCCCAGGATAAGGATAGCTGTAAACAAGATCACCTGTAAGACCGCAACGATCCACAAGCTGTACAAGTGGCCATGCCTCAACCATAGAAGACCACCAGGAAACAGCCAACCAAACCAAACCTTCAGGAGCAAGTAGTCAAACCCGAAACAGCCGTCAGGAACAAGACGAGTTGCCGTCGCTGGACCATCCACACGTTTTGGCAAGTACATAAACCTTCTCCAAAACGTGAACGCCTAGAGAAGGCGAAAGCCACTAGCGGCCCAAATCGATAAGAATCCAAATGCTGACCATGCAAACCGAAAATCCAGCAGGAGATATTTGTCACCACGCGGCAGGGCGCTGCTCTGTACGTAGAGTTAACAAGCTCTGCGAGGATGCACTCCAACGCCAGATGAAGACTTTGCCCTCGTTCCTTCCTGCGCATGGCTTGCGTGGCTGCTCTCCAACGACATCAAAAAGTTGCTACGGCCTCGCCTCCTTTCCAATCTCGCGTACGGCTGCAGAAAGCTCGTGTGCGAGATCAGCGGGATTGAAGACAAAGAAGCAGTGCAAAGGCGCATCGTGGAGGTTTTGGCCGCTCTTGGGCTTCAACGCAAGGGTCAGCTTAGAAGAAAGGCTGCGCCAGGCAGGTTGCGTATTTTTTTACTCCCCTGAAATCAGTCATGCCCTTGCAGCCTTCTTACAGGCTCTTGCCCAGCCGTTGCGTTCTGTATGGTGCAGCCGCCATGCTGGCCTCTTTTCTTGCCTTAGTAGTTCAGCGGGATGCCCGCGGGGCCCGCGAGCCTGTTTATCTGTTTGTTTCATCCAAAGTTACGAAAGCTTCCCCAAGCTTTCGTCTGAGTCCAGCTGTGGGGGAGGGGAAACCTCCCAAAATGGAAAAAATTGGCCGTGTTTTGCGGGCCAGACCCCACGGCAGGAGGGTCTTCGGGAGGCCAGCGTCGCTTCATGAAAAAATGCACGCGCCAGTTTGCACCCTGCTTCTAAGCTTTTGTCACCCCTCGTGGGCGCAAGTTAGTTCCAGAATGTCAACAGGCATATGGCATATGGGGTTGCAAAACCAATTCCGCACCCGAAGATGATGTGCTGGCAAAGGGCAAGATGTAGGTTTTGCCTGCAAACGATGGGGGTTGGGAAAGCAGTGTTAAGCAAACGATAATCTAAGCCGGGTCAAGCAAAAGGAATGGCTGTTTTTTGTGTGTACAGTAACTACAGTAATTCTAAAACATCTCCTGTCAGTCAAGAAACCTTCCAGACTCTTCCAGATCTTTCTAACAGCGATTGAAGTCTGACCACAACTCTAAACATGTCTCCATTTCTAACCAGCCAGACTAATCCCAACTAATTTCACAGATGACGGCAGACGCATCTCCCACCAAAAGGGGAGACTGCAAGGTGACTCCCAGGATAACACTGTCAGGGTCTAGCCAACTGTAAGCTCTGTTCCAGGCTGACCAGATGGAGCTTTAACCTCAGCTTCTCGAGCTTCTTGCGCTGTCAAGGGCTGCATATTTTTGACAGCTTCGCCCGCCACTCTGCTGAGTGGAGATGGAGCATTACAAGTAGAGGGTGGCACATGCGGATCCTGAGTTTTTTTTACAGTAAGTTTCATACCGGGTACGCAATCATGAAGATTACACTGGCTGTTTTTGAATAGACGAGGCGCGCACTTCGGCAGATCGAGGCCCACCCATGCCATGAGTCTGATGATCCTTCCGACTGAGCGATGCTGAGAACGTTTATGTTATGTCTGTGCGCGCTTTCTTGGTTGCTGGGGCATGTCTATCCTCCCGTGCGACTGTTTACTGGCAATCTGCTGAAGTCGCAGTGAAGTTCAGTGAAAACCGTAACGCATCATCGTTCAAGTTTGTTGTCAAGCAGTCCCTACATGTTGGACTAGGGCGCTCTTTGCGCATATGACCATACACTGCACCATGTCCAGCTTGGGGGCGTCCTGCTAGACACAGCGTGTAAGAGGCTTCCCAAATGGAAAGCTGACGCCTAGGTCTGCTAGCAGCGTGACATCATCAGCAAGATAGCTTTCCGCACTCTTTCGTCTTTACATCTTGTGACTTGAAGAAGCTACGCCTAGGATACTGATTTGATTTGTGAGTGGGGCAGCAATATCCAACAAAGGCTCTTCGACCAATTCAAATGGGCTAAGGCGACAGGTGGCCGGCAAGGCACCATTGAGGACCTCGGATGATAACTTTGCGAAAAGGTGTCCTCAGCTTTTGTTTGCCTTTGCGGACTGTGCTGCGAGGCGATGGAAAGCGCTGGCCTGCTGAGTGAAAACTTCATGCAGGCATCTTGCTTCAGCTTTCTAAACGGCGACGCGAGTGCCTAAGATGCTGCCAAGATGTAGTCGACGCCACCATTGTCTGGTACACTTACCTTGAAGCTTGCCATTCCTGGAAGTCCGAACTACACAAGTTTCGCAAGTCTGCAGAGTTGAAAAAGTGTAGGGATCCATGCGCTGGTCATCATTGCAGCTGACCCTGTGGGCTTTCCTTCCGTTGCGTAGAGCACGGCTTTGCATTCGGAGCCGTAAGATGACCTTCGAAAGCTGGCCAGGCTGGGGAAGAGGAGGAAGGCCTGCAATGCTCACTTGTCTCTAGTGACCTTCACATGCACTACTTTCTTTTGCTCAGGTGGATCCGTGGAGGACTGCTAATCCGATTGTGAGCAGTTATGCATGCGCATTCGTTAAAGCAACTGAACCTTTAAAGCGACATGGTTGAACCTGAACCCTTGTTCGCGGGAAATTGGAAATTGCGCCCCACATCATTTCGGGTCTTCAGCCTCAAACGACTACAAGCTTACAGCGGCACACCAAGCTGTCATAGAGGACAAAGGGTCCAAAAACAACATGAAACACAAAAGCTGCCCACACGTGCACCTTCATAGCTGTCATTTGGAGGTGTTGTAGAGAACCACAATCAAGACTCCAAAACAATTTTCTCAAAAGTCTTATGTACCCTTCGTTTCTACGAGAAACAGTCACGCAAGAAGAGGTTCCAAAGCAACTTAACTTGCGGGCATCTTAACAGCTCAATGTGCAGAAGCGGTGAATCATCAGTTTTTCAAGGCTCTCAGGGCGTAGCGACAACAGTGCTTCAAGATTGTACATACAACGAAGGCTTCAATGGAAACAGCTTACAGGCTTACATATCAGGACGATATCCTGCTGATGCCCGTCGAGTGATCGCTTACAGCATGGTGGAGGGGCGAACAGGGAAGCCAAAAAGCACAAGCCACTGCGGTCAAACACTCCCCTCCTTTATGTTTCCCTTCGTCACGCTCGATCGTCCGCCCAGCTCCCTTGGTCAAAAGACTTATCCTTTGATGCGATTGGTTTGCTATCATGCAAGAATTTTAAATGTTTCAATCATTGCCCTTGCTCCTTTCAGGAGATTCTCGGCCGCCTGAATACCTTGGAGCAGGACGAAGCTGATTCTTGTCATACACTTCTTGTCTGTTGTGTGTTTATAAACTCTACGTAGATGACCAAATTTTGCCCAGCCAACTACAGTCATGGAGTGTCTGACAGCCTGCAAAAGTCAAGAATTCCAGGCCACTGGCGGGGACCCTCGTGCTTTCTTGGAGTGGCATGTGCATCCGTTTCATGACCTTAGTACCACCAGTGCAAACGTTGCCGCAAGAGGGATCCTCTCAATTTCAGCTGCAGTTGGAAAACGTCACGAGATTGCTCTTCCGGTCTAGGATCTGAAATTGAACAACAGGCTTTCCGGCTTCTGTAAAGGCATGCTATTGCATTCATTCTCAGATTGGGCATAGACTGCAATAGGATCAAGCCCGCAGCAAGACCATTTTTCCCTGCGGATAGGAGAAAGCCAAGTTTGAGGAGATGGTCAGGCAGGCTCAAAGTGGCAGGCCAGCGTGGCTCTGGCATTTCAAGTGTGTCGAGTTCTTTCTGGATCTGCTGCCAGCTGTCCCGTCGCTCTTCTGCTTTGTGCTCTCTTCCTCTCCCTCCTGCACCCCCCTCCCGCATTACTCCTTCCAGTTGTGTTTGTAGCTGTTTGGTCTTGCTTGACAGTGACATGTGCTAGTGCAGCATTGTACTAGCTTGTCTGGGTTTTGCTCAGGTCCGCCGCCTGAGAAGCTTGAGTGAACGTAATGATGTGATATGCGCTTCTGGGCTCAGGCCAGAAACAGCTTATCTCTTAGGGGAAAAATGGGAGCATGCATTTCTGTTCAGTCGGCGACTTGCGTGGACTCCAGGGCATGCAGCTGCTACCAAAATGATCCTGGCTGGGCATGAAGACGCAGTCCCCTAAATTGCATTTGATGTGCCACCCGGAATCTGGCAAGCAGCGCCTGAGAGCAAGCATTGAGCTTGTCAGCAGGTCGTTGAAATCTTCCCCCCTTGTGGTGGTGGGTTACCTGCTTTTGAGATCTGCTGCGCCAATCTCAGAGGCGAGGTTTTTGCAAGGAAGGGCCCGGCAGGAGTGGACGCACGCAGGAAGTCTGTTTGTCTGTCTCTCTCTCTCTCTCTCTCCCTACAGAAGCCTGAGGGGGAACGGTAAACATAAACAGGCTGCACGAGGTTTGGGAGTTGCGTGCGATCTTTGCTGCGCGCGCATGTTGGGTCCAGAGCTCTCATCGCCTTGCCGAAACAGCTGGTAACAGGCATGAGCCAGAAACAAGTCAGATTTCAGAACAGAGACATTCCGAACCAAGAGAATTGTCAGTGTAGAGGCCACGCTTCGTATTTAAGGTCCCAGGTCCCAGGCTTATCCGTGCACCTTTGTTTAACTTGATTGCGCTGATTTGCTCCGCTTGGCTCAAAGCGCTCATAGCTGTCACAACAGTCATAGCTGCAGGGGAGAAGTGTGAGGGCCGGGCGCGCAGCCTTCCACAGCTTGCCCTGCATTCTGCATTCTTGAGGTGGCCACAACATGCACTGTCTAGGGAACAGGATCCTCAAAATCCAAATTATTCTCATTTGTCCTTGAAGCGGACGTTGCTACATCATGCAGAGGAGGGACAGCTTAAGACACTAAAGGGGCTTCACACTCGGGAGCAGAAGGTGCCGCTAGTCGAAACTTGACTGGCAGTCCGTGCGACACAGAATTTGCGCAAGAAAGACAGCAAAACGACTCCTCATGGACATGGATGGACGAATTGGCAGAAATTGGCGGAAGATGAAGCACAGGTCGTCGTGGCGGCGGCTGCAGTAGTAGCCTAGAATAATTCAGAATAATGTGTTAGGGTACGAACCTGCCAGCTGCATCGAATGCTAAACACAGTAACAGATGTAGAGCAATATGCAACAAAGTCTGTCAGGAACTTTTGGTTGAGCTTGGAGCCATGTCACCACAAGCCATTCACAAGTGGAGTCAGCTCGAGAGCTCTTGTAATTGTCCGCTGCCATGTTAATGATCGGCGCGGATATAGCGGTTCGACATGGTTCAGGCAGGGAATTGTCTAGCTGCCAGGCCAAGATGTTGCGAATGCTTCTTCCAGCGGAGCAGCAGTGTGACCCGTGGATTGACATAGAACTGGCATCAAGGCTTCCATGGACACCCCCGTGGCAGTTGTTGTTCAGTCGAAGCGCTTGAGACAGAGAGGCCTGTCAAAGCTCTGTGGTGGCGGTCATTCCACTTCTGTCAAAAGGAGTGAGGATTCAGAGTCAGCCGACATGCAAACATCAGCCAGGTACCATGTGCATCCATGTGCCACCCGATGCTGGGGCAGGAATGAAATTGCAACCGTCCTGGCCTCGCCAGGCATGCGGTACCAAAGGCCATTCGGAGACAACCCGCCCTCTGGCACCATTCGCACCCAATCTGGCGCGGAGACCCAGCCTCACTGTTGTCGTCTCCAGGTATCATGACATGCTGGCGAGCTTGCATCCTAAAACGTTCCATGAGGTTTGCAGCCTGCGGGGTGCTTTACAATCTACATGGCGCCCCCCCAGCTCAGCGGCGTCGGCGTCGGCAGAAGCTTCAGGTTAGAGAGCCAGCCAAGGCATGGCTTTGCTCTGATGAAACTCAGTGCTTTCCGCAGGCCTGCAAGCTGGACACGGCTGTTGTTGCAGGCGCGGTCCCAGGGTGGTTGATTCGCAAGGGACTCGCTGTGGAGCAACGGATTCACAGTGCGGTTTCCGGCACGTTGATTGCAACAAAAAGGCAGGCAAAACTTCGGGAATCTTGCGGCGTGAGGTCACATGGAAGACATTCCGACAATTCGCATACTGCCAGCACTGATCATTTTGCATCAGGCGATTTGTCAGATGCCTCGATGCTCTTGCGTGAAGTACAAGACGTGCTCCGCAAAGCTAAACGGCCCTTGCAGTTACTTCGGCTGCAAGAGTCAAGCATGCTGTGGCACCCTTCAAGCGTCAAAGCAGTGTACGATAATGAATGCACTAAATTGCACAACGACCTTCATGCCCCCTGGAACCGCAGTGTTGCACCCTTCTTCTCTGGTCTTTCTGACGGGAAAGCACAAAACACATCAAAGCGCACGCTTCATAACTTGATGCTTTTGAGAGCTGTGAAGCCCTGCGCCCCTGCGCAGCCTGACGGAGCTTGGCTCCGCTGTGGAGTGGGGCATTGAGCGCCGGCAGAACCATGGCCGTTTTGCCACTTTTCTTCGAGGAAGCTTTGCTTACAAGCAGACCGACATGCTAAGGCTGCTAAGGCTTCTAGATTTTATGGTCGCCTACGTGCAGCTTCAAAGTCGCAGATGATTTTGTTGACGGTGAAAGAGCTCAGGACAGCAGGAGCTTTGGGTGCCACTGAGTCGCACGGGGTTGTTGCACGTTTGTTGCCATTCCCACCACGGGCATCATGTGGAGCCATCTCGAGGTCCGGAGGCATGGTAGGCGAGGCCAGACCTCGTGGCTTGGCAAGAGCATGAAAAACAAAATGGCGCATTCGAATTCACTTGCAAGTTTGAGGTGCCTGGCAACCGGGAAAAGGCGGCCGTCCGCTGGCACAGCTCCGGGCCGGAAGCACGGAGCTGCACGTTTCGATTTTTCGGACGCTTAGCGGGTCGCATTTTGGTTCACCTGAGGTTTTGGAGTTCTTCTCTGGCATCGGAGGCAAAATTCTGCTTATTCTGCAAGTTGGACGACTGCACCGAGCAGGTTTCAGAGCTGCTTTCCATCATGCCTGTGCTCTGGCAGGACCCGTCTTCAGTTGTCATGGGGTTTAGAGTCTAGGGTTTAAGGGGCCAGTCTTCAAGCATCATGTCATACTCCATGGCATACTCGCTCATGTTGAGGGCGTGCCCTCACTCAGCCAGGTCCTGATACTGAGTACAGGGTAAGCTCTGATGACTCTTTTGCAGTGCCCATTTAAATGACCTGAAGGGTCAACTCAACAAGCTGGGACTGCGGCTGTCAGAAGTTGTACCCGATGCTATTTGCAGCCAAACGAAATTCCAGAGAGCTCTGTCCTAGGGCCAGGGCTTACAAATAGCTCGGCAGGGTTGAGAAAGAAGCAAGTAAACTAGGGCCAAGCAAACCTAAATACCGGCCAGCCCCTACTTAAATACCACATCTTCTCTTTATGCTTCTCTTTATGACAAGTAAAATCTTGACTTTTTGCCCCAGAGGCCTCAGCCCCAAAACCTAAACCCCTGAACCCTACACCTCTTTGCCCCAAAGGCCTAAGCCCCAAAAGTATAATATTAAGCCAGTGCTTTAGGGTGTAGGGTTTAAGGTTTTAGGAATTGGCACCAAGCCCACTAAAAAACCTAAGCCCTAAACCCTAAACATCCCTAAACCATAAACCCCTAAACCCTGAACCCCCAAACCCTTAACCCTTCAACACCTTTCAGTGCTGACCTGATGCTCCAACTTTGCCTGGGCCCTTAGCCTCTAAGGCTTAGAGTGCATGTGCAAGGCGGGTCGGCATGTGCACGGTGGGCGCCACTGGTCAAGTGGCGTCCAC